>JAASGX010000978.1:0-11161 GCA_023334415.1 Phytopythium chamaehyphon | reverse complement strand
GTTGTTGATCTGAAGCTAGCATGTCCATACGAGAGTGGGCGCCACTTGAGCGATGGTGCCGTCGTGCTTCAATAAGATGACTCGTCTGTTTGGTGGCGCGGAAATGGAGTGAGATTCCCCCAAACTCATTCGCGTCGCTCGAAAATGGCTGGGCGTTGTTGGCACAAGTGTGCCCTCCGAATGTGCACTTTTTAGAAGCGTTAATAACATGACAGGTCTAAGATATGGTGGGAGACCTCGTCTTTGTCGATGAGAATTGGCGGATTTACGCCATGTCGTGTTGTAGCGTTGTAGGTCGAGCTACGCAAAGTATTTTGAATAATAAACATGCATTCTTCAAGTCAAAGTTTGCAAATTTAACCAGTCACGTTTCAGGTGATTTTAGAGTTGCAGTATTTTGACACCTCTGGATGTGATGGCTTCTGATATATGAAACATGAACTGGAGGATATCTTACCCAAAAGCAACACAAATACATCCTCGGCATGCTTTGGTGTTCTGCTATCAAACAATCAAGCCTCATAGCGATCTGCGTAATCTTCAGCAATATTTTTGCTTCGTTTTCTGACGAGCTACGTATCATCAAACCCAATCTCCGAGACAATGGCTTCGGTGTTAGATGCAGTTGACAGCTATCTGGCTTTAGGGTTTAAGGGCAATGCGGCTATTAAAAACGTCACAGCATTGCTTGCTACCTTTTCGGAGAGAACTAATCATGCAACCAATAAACTTGTCAAGACGATTGGTGAACGTGCTCTGCACCATGCCTATCAAAACCCCACTGGTTTGGTGTGTTAGGGAATTTTAGAGCCAGCAGTTCTCTGAATATTTATATTCAGAGTTTAGACGGCATTCGATTCGGTCAGATTCCTTACACATAATTTGTACTTTTTGTATGTAATAAATGATTATGATGTATTTTTTCTGTGGTGAAGGACTCCATAATTAATTAACCTTTGCTAATATATACTAGATCGTGCATGTTGACCGAGTCGGCCAGGGTCGACATTCGCGTCACACTCAAGAGACATTTTCTGTTGTACGCCTCTATTCACTCTGCTGAGCAGCCACAACGCCGAGAAGCGACGAGCGTGGCCGAGGACTAACATCTACTGCTCGGGATGCCGCATCCGCCCGCTTAGTCACCTCCGCCGCTCTCCAATGCCCGAAAGCCACGCACGAAGAAGCCCGTGGGCGACAGGAAGGTGCTGGCGGACGTCGACAAGGACATTGATAGGGGCTACGCTACGTCCCTGGTCGTGGCCAGCGCCTTGGGCGAGAAGGTGGAGTACCTCGCGCTCGGTCTCACCGTCGACATGAACGCCAACTTGGATGAGTCAGACGTAGTGCGGCTGTGCGCGAATTCCCCGGCGTGCTCGTGTCGAACCGCATGGTGGAGCAGGTGACCGCAAGTACAAGAGGCTGTTGGACGAGGTGCTCAATGTCGATGGAGCATCGTCTTCAAGTACGCCAAGACCGTATACGCAGATGACTTGGTCGAGGACCTGAGCGACTACGTCAAAACTCTAGGACGACGGGGAGAAGGAGACGCTGGACGCGCTCATGGACAAACTCGAGGGGGTCTTCGACTTCCTGTACCAGGGGTGCTGTCGTCGCTGTGGACCGACTGCAGCACCTTCGGCAAGCTCCCCGAGCACTATTTTTATTGAAATAGTCTACTGGTGAGCCGCGCAACTGATCTGATGCAGTCATGCTAACACTAATACTCCTCACAACCGCAGACGAATCGCTCTAGCTAACAGCCGAAGCTGCTTCGATGCCCATGAGCCTCACGGTTTCTTCTAAAGCGTCAGATCTGGGCTTGAAGTACTCTAGGAACTCTTTAGTCAACGGAGCCATTAAATAGAGCTGGTTCAGCGACTTGACACGTGTTACTGCGACGTAAAGAGATGACTTTTGCGGAATTCGACGAGTTTGATGGCGTAGTGGAGCCAATACCATCTTGTCGACAGTGAGTCCTTGGCATTTTTCGGTCGTTAGAGAGAACGTCAAAACAAGTGGTGCTTGTGTGATGGAAACTGAAAAGGACCGATTTGGCAACTTAATTTGGATACCTTTTTCGGTTCGTGGGCAAACCGGAACCACGCCAGGGGGTAATTCAGGAGATACGTGCAAAGTCGGGAAGTCCTTCAGCTGAAGATATACGGCAGTTGGAGGTTTGGAGTGTACATATTCGTCGATACCATTGATTGCTTGATGATGAACAATGTCATCAATGGCAGGTTGAAAACCAACAACATATCCTATTGTACCATTAGCGAGCTTCAATGTCGACGAAATGTTCTTGGTACACTGCATAGGAGCCCCAATAGCAAGATCTAGCTCTAGTGGCATGTTGGATGTTTTATCATCGCGAATTCCACGTAAAGCTTTGAGTTGCGAAACAGAGAGCGCAAAACGTGGACGAGTCACTGTGCTTTTGAATCGATGAAGAGGTATTTGGCACTGCCCACAAAATGACCGCAGCGCTGACGTATTAAACTCCACACGCAACGCATTTGACGTCACGATTATTGGACAATATCCTCGTAATCTCGCACGGTCTGCAATCCAGTTCTCATGGTAGCCGATTCGATTGACGAGGTCTACGTCCGTCTGCTCGAAGACACCTACTCTCCACTTGTCAAGAATGTTTCGCCACACTGGATCATTCTTATGTTGTACGTTTTCCGTCAAAATGACCACTGCATTCACTGCGCGGTAAGCTTCAACACCGCGAAGACGATCAAGATAATCAATCTCGTCACAGCGTTTGGATGGCTGGAGAAGGTTTTGCTTTATACGGTTGGCCAGCAACTGGCAGTTGCTATAACCAATCGCCGACAAGAAACACATGTACACCTCCAAATAGAATTGAAACACGTCCAGTTAATTGTCGCAACGACGAATCGATCAATCCAAGGATTTTTACGTCGCAGGTGGATATCTCATCCACAAAAAGAATTTTCAGCTTTGCAAATCGTTCAACTTGATCGCGCGTTGGTGTCCATTTTCTTCGTCTGTTGATTCCCCATCCGAAGAGCTTGTGGATAGTTACACCATCAACAGCTTGAGCCGCCACACCTTGATAAGCTGCAGTAGCAACCGCCTCTGCATTGCCCCACTTCATTGCTAATGTCTGTAGAGCTGCGATGACTCTGCTCTTTCCGGCTCCAGGTAAACCACCAAGGAAAGCTATCATTTGATTTTCAGGTTTGTGCCCAAGAATCAGTGATGTTATCAACTTGGTACCTGCCATCATAAATGCCTTGTGTTGCTTCGCGTTTAGCGCAAAAGCTTCAGACACATGCTGAAGAGACGGCTGACCATGAATTGTATCTGAAATCTGCTGGCGTGATGCTAAACCAACAAGCGGCCCCGCGCTTTGCTGACTCAAATCCGAACCTAATGCCTGCTCTAGCAGCTTCACTCGCGTTTCTAAGTCAGAAAAATAAGCTTGCGTACTTGCATCTGAGCGGCGTGGTTCGTGGATTGTATTAGCCGGATTAGGCACAATGTTGAAGAGTGCCTGAACATTCTCTTCAGTCATTGTAGGAAGATGTACTGTGGGCACGGCTCCCATAGTTGAGGTTGCTGCAAGCGTCGACGATGCTTCGCTTTTTGCCAGCATACTAATATGCTTTAAAGGTTGAGGAACTGCGTGCTCGCCCATTATTTCGTCTTCATCTTCATCATCTGACAAGCAGTCGCTGCTGTCACTGGCGTTGATGCCTGTAGTAGCATCAAACCTATCAATGCCGAGGTCATCATCGTCAATATCAACAGCGCAGCTATCATAACGAGTTAAATCTGGGTCAGCACGCTTCTTAGTCACCTCCATCGATACGTAATAGTCCTTGTTGTTCTTCACGTAATTGCGAGCCGCCTCCGGTGCATCATGACGCCACCATCGCTCAAAAAATGCAGTAAACGTTTCTTCGCGTGGATCAAAATCTTTTCTGTCGCGAAATGGGCGAAATAAAATCAGAAGGGTCCGCTGGAATCGTTCAAGTTCGTCTGGACAAAGCGAATCTTGGCGAATGTCAGGAAGGCGTCTGTGAAAGACAGAAGCGATTGTGTTGTCTTGACGTTGTGCGAGGCTGTGAGAACCAAAGAGGGGATGTTCTACAAGAAAAAGCTTGCCGCGTTGATTGTTTTTCCGCTCCCATTGTTTGATGAATGATACTAGGTTGAGCGTTGCCAAACTCTCTGGCCGGTATGCATAGTCAAGCCAAATACTTGCAGGTCTTAAGCTTTGACCAGACGAATCTCTTTCCAGCATGACATCAACAGGTTCCTGGTTAATAAAAACGTGGAGAATTGCTTTCAAGCTTAGTTTTACAAATGAATGGGAAGAATATACCGCAGAGCCATTGCACAAGTACAAGCATGCCATTGGTGCCGAAATCTCGTGGGGGTTTGATAAAGTACAGCATATCGACTGGATCCTGCGACGACCAGCAACTTCTGGACTATCTTCGCTTTCAGTTCGTACCCGTTCTGCACGATTAATCGCATGAAGATGGATTGCCCAAGGATTTTCTATCTCCAGCTGATTTTTAGTGGAGTATTTCATCATATACAAAGCTTTCTCAGGTCCTAACATGCAAGTAGCATTAAGCACTTTATCATCACAGTACCACGGTGAAGATGCGAGTAAGCTTACCTTCTCCAGCGCCGAGGAACTTGATATCGTGATTACATTTGAAGATTTCGTTCACCACCGGAGCATAGGTGTTAATATATTCGTTTTCCAGGATAGCGTTTCATCTGTATCCGGTCATCATCCGTCCAAAAACTGCTTCGTGAGGATTCCTTAGGCATAAACACTCTACACACGTCTCCTTTTGGAGTTCGTTTAGTTACTTTAAAACATGACCCTGAGTGGAACCAATGGTGGTGCTGGTACAAGAGAAGAGCACGGGAACAAATCACAGCTTCGGGAGAAGCGGGGTTGTCAGAACATGGCAGTGGTTGCGGACCTACAACAAACTTTTGTGCAATCTCAGTGCCACAATTGACTTCACCGTGCACACTCTCTAACCGCTCTAAATGTTTGACGATAAGCTCACTTGCTCCAAATGTATCACCGCACCCTGTACACACAACCATAGTTGGTCTTCTAGCATTAACTTTTGGCTTCTTGAAAGCGTTTTGTGGAAATTTTTGTGCCTCCAATGTAGGGGAGACGCAGTGCGGGCAGTTCTCAAGGCTCACAGGTACATTCGAAGTGGCAATTGAGTCCACGTACTTAATCAATGCGTCGCGAAATCCCATAGCCTTGCACATGCTGTAATATTCGTCAACAGAAGAAGGCATGTTCTGGATCCATACAAGCATGTGAGTGTGCAAAGAACCAGTTGAACCTTGTGACTCAGTCGCTGCAAAAAAAGCACGAGTGTGTCCAAACAGCCCCGGCATTTTTCGGGCACTGTTCGTACGAACATCCCAGTTGAGAATTACATCAATAAACATTCTCATCACATGGTCAAAGTGTCTGGAGTACGGAAACAAGATGAGCCAATGAAGCCAAATCGTGACATAATCTAGGTTACTTACCTTGCGCAAGCGTAAGGGTTCTCAGCAGCAATGTGACCCAATCGTGCTCTCGAAAACGTCAAGCACTCGTTAATATCAGCTCCCATCGCAGACAGGAAATCATTAGGGATTTCTCCAGCGAGGCTTGCAATCCTATAAGTACTTGAACAGTCCGGCGATAGCGTGAAAAAAATGGTCGGTTGCCCTAGCTCGACTTGCATCGAGAAAAGATCTGTTCGTGCACTAGCACGTTCCTCATTAGAGCCCCAATATGCTCTCATGCCAGCAGAAATATTAGAGTACAGCTCATTTATATGTGGGTCGAGGTTCGGCTCTGATGGAAGAGGTTTTGATTCTGAAATTGCCGCGATACGTTGCTGCTTATACTCAACGTACTGCTCTAGCGAGTCCCGAGATATTCTAGCGGCTCGCATCATTGCATCGGGTGCCATTCGAGCCCGAATATAAATTGTTTGAAAGACATTGTGTCGGGCAACCACGTCGAAGCCAACCATTGCAAACGAGCGATGCCTGGAATGCTTACGAGATGATAGCCGCATGCAATACCTGATGAACTCGATGATGCTGATGGGCACATCACGCGGTTCATCTAATCCGCCACGCCCATATGGAAACAGCTCACAAAATGCATACGACCAAAACGCAGGGTCGAAATCGGACATTATTCCAGTCGAACGGTAGACAACAACATTTTGCTTTTTCAATGCAATTTGAATTGCGCTCTCGGTGTCCATTGATCTTTGATCGCTGACAAGCCCAGTCGCACTGCTCTCTAGCGTCTCCTCACTCGTAGATACCGCATGAAATGTTGGTGCTGGAGTGTTATGCCTCCATGCTGAACAATCTAACAGTTGTGGTCCCGTCTGCATATGCGAATGAAGCAGGTCATCATTATCTACCCTTTCGGTTGAATTCAATGGGCCGATTTCATTCTCTTGGTGCAGATTTGATATATCGGGTGTGTTGTAACTCCTATCATCAGTGGAGTCTAGTTCACTAACCGTTTCATCGACAACAACACGAGTGCGTGCCTCATTTATCGCTTGGTTCCAGTCTGCCAGCATGTTAACTTCAGCGTAAAGGTGATTGTTTTGCTGATACCATTCTAATTGACCTTGTATGCGTCGAACCCTGACATCATACTTCTTACGGGTTGCAGCTTTTTGAGAAGTTGTCATTGCTCCAACCATTGTCACTCCAATAACTCCATCAGCAATTACATTTCGAGGCAAAAGTTTTGCGGGTGGCGCAGGGTCGGCTCTAAAAAAGTATGCGTGCGAGCGCAGGGAAGAATGCTTCCCACCACGAACAACTGAAAAAAATGCGTCGGTTGTGAGAGGTTCAACATAGCGTTCTCCGTCAGCGTTGTGTCGTCGAACACACTCGGAATAGAGCCTATATAGAGCCCGTTTGCAATCGCAAACTTCGGCGGCTTTGAAAGCTTTTTGTTTGAGAGGGATTGTAAGCACGGGGTACATATTTGAAGTTTAACACGCTGGTCTTCAAGAATAATACCTGCTTTGGACAACAGCATGCAATTGAAGCATTGATGCATAGCAGACGCATCGTAATAAACTCGAAGAGACTCAGGAAGATTTGGCGGTGGGGTTAGACGCGCTTTCATGGCGGAGAGTAGCGACGAGGAGTACTCAATGTCTTTGCATTGAATGAGGTCAGATGGGTGAAGGCAGTCACATACCGAGCACACAAGCTCTGTTGATGTGGCTGGATTCGTCCACTTGCTGCATCGCTCAAAAATTCGAGCCTCTGTAGATTTGATATCTTTTACAAGTGAGTTCACAGTGTTCACAACACGTTTCACCGACTTGTGCTCTTGCGTTCGACGTTTCGAGCTTGCTAGCTCGTCCAGCCTGTCCTTTAGAGTCATTGAGGCTCGGGCTACTCGCTTTGATATACGATTCCGTTCATTTGCTGTGACTGAGCTTGTATGCGTCAAACCATGTGCTTGATGTTCATCACCAGATCTACCATGAGGAGTCGATTCGCCGTACAAACTCATTCGCTTGAAGCGAGTTTTGTGAATGGAGTTAGCCGTAGCCTACAAGCCGACAGTCTTCTTGATATCGCCATAATCAACAGGACGGTGATTGCACGACGGAGCAGATTAATGACACCAGCAACACTTTCAGCAATAGGGTGCCGCTGGGGTCTGTCATGGCTCCATTGATCGAACATGCAGACACAAAAGTGTTTGGCATAAACATTGGCTATTGCTCATCAGAGATTGGCAATTCTTCGTAGCTCCTAGAGGCAATCGGCGGCATTTTACAACGTACCGCTGATCTTGCTGTGCTGAGTCACCACGCTACATCATCTGGGAACATCGTCCATGGATTGATTGCTGCTATGGCCATCGGGTTTTGGCATATTTTCGCCATAACGGAATTCTGGCACGATCATTGCAACAGCCAGAGCTGGTATGATCAACAGTTCTCGGCAATTTTTCACTACTGCTCGCGGAATCAATGCCTCAACTGATTGTCGGTGAGTTGAACGATGGCACAATCATAAGCTGTTAGCTACTATCACGCGACATCATGGCGCAAGCCCGTGACGCAAGCAATCTCCACCGGCAGCGTTTCTATAACAGCTCTAAGATGTTCTCCGCCCCAGTCATTGTAATAGAGGTGATCGCCAAAGATGCCCACATACTCGCGATGAATCGTCACTCTGCAATTTGCCGTGAGCATAAATCATGAGCCTTGGAGACGCCCTTCAGCACGAGATCGACGAGGAGCTTAAAAGGAAGGTTTACGAGCGCACACAAGATATCGTCGAACTCATCAAGAGCAGCAACGACTGTGACTCCATCGTGCTGAACGTGTACATCGCGTTCCGTGAGGTGTTTCATGGCGGTTGGGTGCTGTGGTTGGGAAACGAAGACATCCAAAACCTCACGCCAGCCCAAAAGGCGAGACTGCCTCTTGCGAGCAACGAGGTCAAGGCAAAGCACTTGTTTCGACTGAGTGTCTGGTCAAACGGTTCGGCCAAGCCCAGCCACGTCACAACCATCCCCGACGGCGCGGAAATATTTGTTGAGCGCGTTACAAAACTCATGCTATTTGGCGTGGGGACGCCAAAGTTCGACATTGCACAAGGCAATACAAGGCGCGTCGAGATGGTCACGCGCGTAGAAGCGACAGAATCTGGGGCAAGCGACAACGACGATCAAGAAGTCAAGGCTGACCACGACGGAATCCAGTCCACTGTCTCTACCAATGCCAGCCAGCCCAGCGTGAGCATTGATGCCAGCCAGGCTAGTGCGGGCACAGACGACAGTCAGTCCAGTGTCATTGATGACATCAAGCAGTTTACTGTCGCCGCAGACGGTAAAAAACACATCGAGCGGGCTCAACCGAAGAAATTCGCGAGGGCGACCAAGAAACAACGACAGTGACTCTGGTGTGGTGTAAGCCACAGCTGGCCGTCGACCAACGTAGCAAAAGCTGTGAATCGACGTTGCGTATGTCTCACACCGCTAGGAATTTCACATTAATGAAGTCGATCATCTAAGGGATCTCGATGAGGTCAACGAGTTAAGCGGTGAATTCATATGTTGAGGTGCTCAGTAATGATGACGACCAAGAAGCGCGCGGCGCGCGCGCGGAAAGGCGTCTGAAACTTGTGACGTAGCGGATCTCGTCGCTCCATGCGTCCAACGACTCGGCAGAGCTGCGGCTGGAGCGGCAGATGGCCGAGACCGAAGCCGAGCTATGGGCCGACGTCGGGCTGGCGGCGTCGCAAAACGGCTTCCTGGCGCAGGAGGAAGCAGCATGAAACTTCCGCTGCAACATAGCTGTACCTCCTGAGCTGAAACTGTAGTGTGGAAAGTGTGGGCAAACCACACCATTAAAATACGTTTACTCGCTCGACTTGGAATCCTGCATTGCAGTTGCCTTGGCCAAACCAATGCACTCGTTTTTAGGCCCTGTGATAGATAGAGCAACATCTTACAATAGTGTATTTTAAAGTAGACTTGACAGTGATCAATTCAACTAGCTACATGATCCTCAAGCGGGATCAAACATCTTTCATGTCAGACAAGACTCGGCGAGGATAAGCCACACTGTAGCTCAATGAGATGAGTACGGCTAATCGCATCTTGAGCTTCGGCTACTCAGACAAGAAGTTTTAATTGGTAGAACCTGAGCAGATATTGGCGCTGGCCTTTTATGTTCTTTCGATTGATGCCGCTGCACGCTGGAAGATGCTTTGAATCTTAAAGGATTATTTCAGTTTCCAGTCGTTTCGTCTGACTTGTTGGAGTGCTTCTTTAGGTGATCAAGCTGAAATACACACAAATGTAACGATATGGAGTGCGTGTGTTGGCGCGATGTCGCCTCCTCCATTATCGAGGTGTGATAACCGACTAGGACCTTCAAGTATTACATGATTGGTTGTAATTGTGAGCTATGAACCTGCCCGCGCGGCTGTCTATTGCTCGCCCGGATTTGACAGCAAGTGCAACCAGCCAGGATCGGCAATTGTCTGTCCGTGAAATTGCGGCTTTTACAGCAGCAACCGAAAATGCGAGTTTTTTTTGAGCTCAACAGCCGTTGCGAGACCGAACCAAGACTCGCAGCACGACCACCAATCATTGTAAAATACTAGTCCCTGGCACGGCGCCAGCTCGGGCCTCCGACCAAGCCTCATTCGCGTTTGTGTTCCATCAAACGCAGCAAAGACATCCACCCACTCCACTCCAAGAGTTTATGCTCTAAGCGTGCCTCAAATGCTGGAATCCTGGCTCTGGTCTTAATGCCACGCTGCCTTGATCCTCAGCCAGTTCGCCCCATTGTTCCATTGAATCTTGTGTCTAACCCACTTGTGATTGACCTGCAGTTGAGGCTATCGATGAAAATGTCAATTGTAAGCTCGAATAAAAGGGCTCACGGAGTAACTCAGCGATGAACTGGTTGGAGTTAACCTTACTATTCTTGACGCCTGCCGAGTGGGCACGTAGTCATGAATCCTTATCTTTTGCTCACATGTCATCCAAAACGGGCAAGCATTTTTAAGTGCGTCACTGATGCAGCGATCGGCCAGGCGCCGGCGTGTGCCTCCAGCGGCTCAGGTGGTTCGGCGTGCGTGGCAGTCACGGCGCCTGCACGCTGATTGGGCGGATGCCTGACGCGCTCGCCCACGATATTAGTGAGGCTCTGATGATATATAGAGGTCCACTATTGTGTTGCAAGAGCAGTGGAAAGGCAGTTCACACTGCTCCTGCAACACAATGTATGATAGACACTGGTCGCACGAAGCACGCGGTATGAATGCTTAACTTTACTTTTGCGAGTTCGATAGGTTTTCTTTATGGTCTACCGTCAGGAGATCTAGAAGTACGAGGGACAATCGGTCCCAATAAGCGATTCAATCTAGTTTTCACTTCGGGATTCACCAGCTATTGCTCAATAGTTGTGAGTCTTAGGATATATCTGATGGGCCCACTCCAATGAACACACTTCTCACATACCGTTTTACTTTGTGGAGTTGGTGGTGACATCAACTATATCTTTTGAGTGTCACGACTATCCACAGACATTCGGATACTCTGGATCGGGTGGGAGGCATGCCCTGTATG
>JAASGX010000977.1:0-11177 GCA_023334415.1 Phytopythium chamaehyphon | reverse complement strand
GTCTCTCGAGGTACTTGTCGAGCGATCCATGAGACGCATATTCACATACGAAGAATGGGCGTCCAATATGGCAGGCACCGAAGAGCCGGACGACATGTGGGTGGCTGAGATTGAACCAGATACCGACTTCTCGCTCAAACATCACCCGCTGAGTGTTTCGATCTTGATCAGGATTGCTCTTTGGTTTGGATAAAAGGTTGAAGCTGTCTGGATCAAAGCTAGAATCGAGTGTCGGGCCGTCAGAAGCTCTTGGAGAATAGCTGCTGTCGAAATCTAATTGCTTGACTACAACCTCCGAATCAAGCCACTTTGCAAGGTGCACGCTTCCAAAACCTCCTTTTCCTAAAACTTCCCACCCATTTACAAATAACTCGTGCCTTGGCACAAACCATGTAGGTGTGATCTCGACCTTATCGACATCAGTATCTGAACTTGCATTGCTCTTGATGTTATCCGCAACAGTAGTGTCGATTTGTTTGCGGCGAAGATCGTAGGATCTCGGGTTGCGGTGCCGTCTATCACTTAACCCAATTCCAAGCAATCGCTTTATTGCGTTGATCCGTGAACAAAATGCAAGCACATTGTCCATAGTCGATCGACTCCCAGAAAAATGGAGCGCATGGTTTCCACGAGAGTCGTTTTTGAGCACATGTACCGCGTCAACAAATAGTCGATACACTTGCTCGAGCAGTTTCTCTGGTCGCAGCGTGGCTCGGACAGCCTTATAGACCGCCTCAAGGTCCTGAACAAGTAGACTAATTAGGTCCGACGTGGCGGAGATAGTTGTTTGGTCGCGAATTGACTCCCATTGTGCCGATATTTCTCCTTCAAGATACTCTGTTAGACTCATTTCAGAGGATGACGACTTGTTCAAGATAAGAGCTTCTTCTTCCGCGGCTAATTGCTCAAACAAGTAGACGCATGCAACAGCTGAAAGGCGACGCTTTGGATCGTGGCAGCATAACTTTTGAACTACCTCAACGAGATGACCGGACAGCTCACTTGGGGCGCACTGATCGTTATTTGAAGACTCTGGAAACCAATTCGATTTCAAATAGGAGATTGAAAAATCATGGCGTGCAGAAGTCCAAAGCGTTTTAAGGGTTACGGCTTCGACAGCACAAAGTCCTAATGCGTAGATATCAGATGCATATGACGAATCTTGGCCGTGAAGCTGCTCCGGTGAGCGCCATTTTACCAAAAAAAAGTTGTGCAACGACTCAAGTTCAGCGCTTTGATTTGAACCGCTGGAGCCAAAGTCTGCCAGCTTTGCAAGACCATCGCTTCCAATCAAGATGTTGCTTCCGCAGAGGTTGCCATGAACGATCTCTCGTTCGTGCAAATATGCCAATCCAAGTGCAGCGTGATGGATGTACTTCCATGGCGTTCTTTCACGAGGCTCAGCTTTGGTCAGATACTCTACGACGGGTCCGTTGCTCGCGTATTCGCACACGTAAAAGCTATGTCCAGTGTCGCAAGCGCCATACAGCTTGATCACATTGGGATGGCGGAGCTGGTGCCAAACTCGCACTTCCTCAGCGAGTCTGGAGCTCCTAGTACCGGGGATGAAGAGTTTGATCGCCACCTCCGCATCGAGCCACGTAGCAAGAAAATCTCCGCCAATGTTGCCGCTCTCGATGAATTTCATGACTGTGATTTCAAACGGAGAGATGAACCACTCCGGGCGCTCGGATCGAGAAGTCGACTGGCCAGCGATCCGATTTCCTGTTGAGCACACAATGTGCTGGATGAGCAGCCTCTGGATTCTCTGGTGTCCACGCTTCGTTGCCATGGAGACTGCCGATTCTCCAGCGCAGCTGACCAAACCCACGTTCGCTCCGCTGCTGATTAGAAACCGAACCGTGACTTCGTGTCCCGCTCCCGCCGCCAGCATCAACGCCGATCGTCCATTCGCGTCAACAGCGTCCACATCTGCTCCGCTTTGCACGATCTCCCGCACATCCTCCCACCTCTGGCGTCTCGCAGCCACAACCAGGTCGCCAGGCGGCATCACCAGCTTTTCTTCGTCTGGCGACCATGCTCGTCAAGCAAACTCAACGTTGAAGGCGTTGATTGGCCGAAATGTGGGCTCTACCACCAGATTGTTGAAAAGCGCATCTGGAAGCCGCGTGCCATGGTGCTGCTGGGGAACGTGGCGGTGGACGACGCCATCCGCCTGGTGGGCGTGGAGCTCAGCCGCAGCGGCCAGAGCGTCGTCCTGGGCAAGTAAGAATGATGTTAGCGTCCACCTGAGTCACCCTCCTCCTTGATCGCTCAGAATGACGAACTCTTCTTATCCTCGACTTGTCCACATTGCACGCAGCACGCCGGCCGAGAAGGAGCTGCTGGCCAGGCACTCGGCCAAGGGCAAGCAGCGCTCGTCGCTCGGGTTCCTTGTGGGCGGCAGCGCCATGGGCGCGCTCTGGCGCTGGTCCGGCAACAAGCGTCGAGTGCTCGGCGGCCTCGCCGTCGTCTGTGCGTTGTGTTTCTACTATAGTAGACTATTCATCTTTTGAAGGCTCGATGCGGTCCCTGACTTGGTGGCGTCGAATGGAGCAGCTGGAGGCGTCTTCGGGATGACTTACGGGCTGCTGAGCATCCGCCGTGAACTTTTCTCGGAGCTTCTGACGCTGCCGGCGGAGCAGTCCCCGTTCGCTGCTCGTGCTCGCAAAGTGTGGGTCGACTATTGTTGTTCATGACCGTCATGAATCATAACGGTCGTCGGGAGCTTGTTCATTAACACAAAGCGTTGCTGGTCTCAGACTTCAGGAGAAGCTCCCGAATAACGAATTCGTTCAGGAGCTGCGCTCGCGCATGAAGAACACGGCGTCCAGCTTCGAGTACGCGCTCGCGTTTCCACGAGAACTTGTCAATAAATTTACTAACGCGTTCATACTGTGGTCTCTAGTGACACGTGGAATGCAGCAGCCGAGGCGGCGGCAGCGTTCCCGCAACTACCACCAGTGCCAAGCCAGAGTGGCAAGGGAAATCCTTCGATTTCGATCTCGTCCCCAGCAGACAATGACCTCCACGTGAACGTTGATTACTCGGACGCTCCTGAGAACTCGATTCGCTCACCGTTCTTCGTGTTTGGTAACAAGCAAAATGTGCCAGTCGCGGAGGACAAGAACCGCGACTTGCCACCGCTTTCTCGTGACCCGTACGCTGCCTACCCAAGCAATGATGGCGCCGGCCGTGCTCAGCCGCGCGATAGTCGCGATGTGATCAAGCGGGACGAGGACGAGTACTTCTTCGGTGTGCCGAGTGACCGCGAAGATCCCGTGCGCGCCACGACGTGGAACGAGATCCGTCGCCGAGCTGCTGATCGTAGTCAAGGGAGCAAGTGAGCAGCTCCACTAAAACCATCCAAAAACGTTCAAAACGATTGAACATGAGCTCGACTGGTCGCTGCTTTCGTTTGGAATAGGTCGAACGCAATGAAGAAAGCGATTTCGTACCAAAGCAACGTCGGTGTGCAGCCGGCCGAAGACCTCGCAGTGCTACGTGCGATTGTCGCTCGGGAGGCAGCGCTCGATGATGTCCTGGACCTGTGCTGCAGCTTTGATGAGGACACCAGCGAAAAAAATTCGAGCATCGAACCTCCGCCACCTCCTGCTGCCAGCGAAGAGCTCCTCGAGCAGCTACTGAGAATGCGAGAGCTGTCAATAGAAGTTGTGGAGCGCATCGCTGGATGGCGAAGGCGCATGGTCCGTCACTTGCCGTTTGAGTGGCGCCGCGTCAACTACTTGCTCAAGATGGCGAGCGACATTGACTTTGTCAGCAAAAGTCGCATAGCAACTGCCGCCCTTGGTGGCACACGTCTTGTGCGGCGAAATCCGTTTGCCACCATCGGTGGCCTAGACAACAGCATGCGAATGCTTTGGGAGTTTGAGCTGCCGGAAGCCGAAGACATTCCTGTTTTGCTGGATGCCGCGGCGTTCGGGGAAGCCGCTCGAGAACTTGATCAGCCCACGCGCATCCGGTTGTGCGAACGCCTCATCCTGTACGAAGAAGAGTGCTTCGGCCGGTATCCTGCGAGTGGAGCATCCTCCGATCACCGACTCAAATCGCTCGTGAAGCGCGAAGCTGAGTTCGCTGCCAAGTCTCGCTTCGGCGCGGTTGGTAAACCGAAAGATGAACATTGAGGCGAGAATACGCGACCACGATATGAAAACCCTAACATGCACGTTATAACCCTCAAATCTATTGCACGTGCCCTCCATCACGCGTCGTACTTGGTCAGGTCAAGAGTCAGCGACTGGGAGCGCTGTGATCCGATGTCCTTCGCAATTCCCACCAGCGCGTCCGCTTTCTCGTAGAACGAATCCTTCAGTGAGATGACAACGCACTGGAAATCACAGTTCGCGATGTAGGTCGAGACCTTGTTCACGTTCACGTTGTCAAGCGCAGCGTCAACTTCGTCAAGCACGAAAAACGGCGACGGACGGTAGTTGTGGATCGCGAACAGCAGGGCAAGCGCTGCGACTGTCTTCTCTCCTCCTGAGAGCTGCTCCATCTCGCGGAACCGCTTCATCGGAGGCATGGCGTTGTACTTGACGCCGTTCAGATACGGCTCCTCCGTGTTTTCGAGACTGAGGTATGCCGTGCCGCCGAGTGGATGCTTCGAGCTTTTTGTAAGCGCTTTGTATGTCGTATCGATGACTTCCGAGATATGGTTGAATGCCTCCATGAATCGCTCGTGGCGGGTAGCTTTGATCTTTTCAAACGCCGCTGCGGCATCCAGCGCTTGCTGCTTGATTCGGTCCAAGTCGCCCTCTTCTTTCGAAATGCGTTTCTGAATCTCATCAAATTTGTCGAGTGCACGCATGTTTGGCTGCATTCGATCCAGCTCAGTTAGCAAGTCATTGATCCGCTCTTCATAATCAGCGTTGAGCACTGCGAGTTCATGCTCGTCATCAACTGCATTTGCATCCGGAAGTGACGAAAAATCGAACTTTTGGTCGGCATATGGCTCCATTGCTTGGTTCGTAAGCACGTGTTCCAGTTCATCACTTCCAGTTAGTTCATGCCCATCATTTTCACCGGTGGAGGCGTCAACCCCTTCCATGTCCACGTCGCCATCCGCATCTTCGTTGCTTCTGCTTCGAGAGCCCGATCCTCGTTTGCGCTTGACTGGCAATATGACATGGTCTAGCGATGCACGCTTGAGAATCTCCTTCTTCTTGTCCCGCAAATGGTCAAGAGCTGTCTCTTCAGCAGCGATCTTTTTGAGTGCAACATTCTTCTTGTCTTCGTACTTCACTTTTTTGTGAGCAATGTGGCGCAGCTCTTTTTCGATCGTGTCCAAGCGACCTGAAAGGGTTGCGTGGATGGCTTCTTCGTCTTGCTTTCGTTTGATAAGTGCAGCGATCTCGTCGGACAATTTAGACTCTTCCTCTTTTAGTCGCAGCACTTTCTGTTTTTCATCAGCTGCTCTTTCCAGTGCAGCAATCCTGGGCTGCTCGAAATCCTGCGCCTCAAGATATGCCAACTGCATACCAAACAGTTAGTGCCTGCTGTCACTATGAATCATCTAACAACAACTTACCTGCGATTCAAGCTTAACTTCGTGCTCAGTAATTTTGCGCTTCATTTCCGCGTGCTGCTTCTGCCGCTTGATTACCTTCTCTTCGTAAACGCGAATGTTTTCGACGCCAATTCGCTGACTGAAACCAGCAAACATTTCATCTTCAACGCTATGAATCTGGTCTTTCAGTGAAGTAATACTGTCAATGCGAGAGTCCACAGCTTCTTGGAATTTAGCCAGCTCAGGACGAATGGTCTCGGCTACCCGCCTCCGCGCATCATCAATCCGAACACTCAACATCGGCTTACGGGACTCTGTTGTCACCAAGTCTGCCTTTGCATACTTGAGCCGGTTGCGCATGCCTTCCATTTGATTCCGTCGGCTTTCAATTTTGGCATAGGACGCACCGTGGCGTTCAATGGCTTGGATCTGCTCAGCAACCTCTTCTTTGCGCTGCTGCGCGACTTCGATCTCCTTTTCATCCCACTGACCAGCGCGTCGCATGTCGTTGTGAGTACGACCACCGGTCATACTTCCATTCTTGCTCACAACCATACCGCTCAACGTCACAGCTTTGACACGCTCATTCTGATCGAAACATAAATTCCGTGCAGTGTCGATAGAGTCACAAACGACAGTATCTCCAACAGCGTAGTGTAGCGCAGGTTCGATTTGAGGATCGCACTCAATGACATCAACCACCAACTTGATGTTGTCGCCCAGATTACGGAACCGCTCATTGATCGGCTTCACTCGGATCTTGTCAAGCGGGATGAATTGCGCACTGCCAGATCGTGAATCGCGCAAGTATTGGATACATTCTTGGCCCGTCTTGTAGTCCGTAACCACCAAAGCATCCATATGCTTTCCGGTTGCGACCGTGACCGCCATGTTGTACTTGCGCTGAACTGGTTTACACAAATCCACCAAACGTCCACGAACACCAGGAAAGAGACGCTTCAGAGTCTCATACGTTTCAGCTCGTCGGCTCTCGGCTTGGGATTGACGTTTGTCGTTCTTCAGTTCACGCAGCTTCGAGTTGACTTGCTCAAGCTCCTTTGTCAATTGTTCTTTTTTCTTCCCTTGGCCCTCGATCTACAATAAACGAAGCAAATCAATCTTCAAAATGATGCATGGCAAATATTTCAAACTTAGTGCATCCACGAACCTCAGAATTTGCGCGCTTCAACTCCTGGTCTGCCTCACGAATAGCTTTCTCGGTCTCACTGATAACGTTTTTCATCTATACACAACAACTGGATTAGAGGGTTTATTCCGCTTCAACCACGGGCAACATCAGCACACGCACGTTGATGATGCGCTCATCCGCTTGCTTCATCTCGTCCGTCAGTTTTGCGATCTCATTTTCGCGATCGGACAGCTCCTGTGTCAGCGTATCCACTTTGTTTTGGTCGGCATTTTGCAATCGCATGATCGAATCGAGTTGACTGCGGATCGCGGTTGTCTTGACTTGGGCTGCTTCCTTGATGCGATGGTATTCTTCCAGACGCGCACCCTCCAGCACCAGGTTGCTTTGGTCTCCACCCTGGCTGATTCGACGGTTTTGCTTTTCATCAAGCTCATCCATCGCGGCCTTCAACTCCTTGATGTCACGTTGCAGACCCTCAATTTCCTTCTCTTTCGAGGCTGCCTTAGCCAACATGTTCTTTTCAGTGGCTTCAGCTTCCAAAATTCGCTTCTTTGAGAATCGGGCCTGCTCTCGCAACTGAATCATGCGCGGCTCTGTGCGCTCCAGCTCCCCTTGAACTTCCTGAATACGCTCGCGGCATTCCATAATCTCGCGCACACTCGTGTTGTGGTCCTTCTTCTTGTCCTTAAACATTTGAAGCAACGATTTCTCCTTGCCAGCACTAGCTTTCATCTCCTCCTTCAGCTCACGAATGACTGCATCGCGCGCCTTGACGTCCTCGTCGGCCTGGAAAAGCTGCCAAAGGTAGTGCTCAGCCCGCAAGTTGCTCTAGACAAGCAAAGTTGTGTTAGTTGATTGCATTGACTCCAAAGGCATCTGCTGGATGGCGCACCACTTCGTCGAGCTTCTTCTTGAATTGCGCTGCCTCGTCTCGTTGCTCTTTCACCTACAGCCCCAAGGAAAATTAGATGCTCCTTCTGGACTAGTTTCATGCAAAAATCTACGCACCATTCTCTTCTCGGCCACGAGCCCCTTCTTCTTCTGGTAGGCAAAGATCGTGTTCTCCTCCGCTGCGTTCTTGGCCTCCAACAGCCGGTTGTACTCGAGTCTACCCATCGGCTCAAGTCGTCAGAGCCCTCCCTCCCCACTCACATTCATGCGTCAAGAGGGCATACCTGAGCTCGTCGGAGGCCGAGATCTGCTCGAAGAGCTTAGTGAGCTCGCTGGGGCTCTTGCTCGCGATGGACTCGACGTCTCCCTGGAAGACGAGGAAGTTGCGCGCCTTGACGAGGATGCCGATCTGCTTGAGTTGCTCCTGGTACGCCTCGAAGGACACGTCCCTGTCGTCCACGCGGTAGCTGCCGGCTCCTTTTCCCGAGATGAGCCGCGAGAAGCGCACCTCCGTGGTGCCGCTCTTGGCCAGTGAGGGCGCGCGCTCGCCGTCCGCCAGCTCGTAGACGAGCGTGACGCCCGCCGAGCGCGCCGCCAGCTGCGCCTCCGAGTCGCCTGGCGCACGGTGCACCAGATCCTTGAGCTGCGAGGAGCGCAGGTGGCGCGAGTGCACGCCCAGCACGAACGAGATGGCGTCCATGAGGTTGGACTTTCCCGCGCCGTTGGGCCCCACGACCGCTGTGAACCGGTGGAACGGGCCCACCACGTGCGCGCCGCCGTAGGACTTGAAGTCGCGCAGCTCCAATCGCGCGATGCGCCCCATGCTTGGTCTCGCAAGCCGCCGCCAACGCCGCCACCGCCTATCGCCAAAAGCTGCAGTTGTCGATGTGAAGCTCTTCCTTTCACTTGGCGGGAAACCGACGCGACATTATATACACTTGCACACTCGATAATATAAGTCCAAGACGTTTCCCTTTCGAGTAAAGTATGCATTTTACCTGCGTAAACGGATGGTTGAAGGAACCGCTGCCATTTCCGGCCTTTCCGACGCCATGGAAGGGGAAGATGTGGCGCCGTCGGCGGCCGCCAAGGCCTCGTCCGCGGCCTTCTCGCTGGCGGCGGCCGCGCGCTCCAAGCTCTCGCAAGGCGGACGGCGCATCATCTCGCCGCTGGCCCAGGTGGCGGCCGGCGGGTCGGCCCGCGGGCTCAAACCCAGCGGGTCCAGCGACGACGAATCGGGGATCGGCGCGGCGCTCTCGTCGTCGCTGGCGTCGGCGTCCTCGTCGCTCGCGACGGCCTCGTCCTCCATCAGCTCGATGCTCTTCTCGGCCCCCGGCAGCGCGACGAGTACCCCCGGGGCTGCTGCGTCGCCCGGGGGCAATGGCAGCGGAAACGGAGCCGAGGCGAGCGAGCTGGACGACGAGTTGCGGCAGGCGTCGGCGCAGCAGAGGATGCGCATCCTCGAGGAGCTCGTGCAGAACCGCAGATCCGACTGGAACTACCTCAAGCTCATGCACGAAGGGTCCAATTACTGGCTCAACGTCGCGCTGCTGCGAGAGCAGCAGGTCATGGCGCACCTCGGGCAGAAGCAGACCATCCGCCGCGGCGTGCAGTTCTTCTACCTCGGGCTCGGCCTCGGACGGATCATCAACGAGTCGACCCACCCAGAGACGCTCGCGATGGACTGCTGCCAGCTGCTAGAGGAGCTAGAGTTCTACTTCTCCTCGGCCACCGTCCAGGGCATGGTGCGCTCTGGAGCGTGCCCGCTGTCAATATATTGAACCTGTGGCTGACAGCTTGACATCGCGCAGAAAATGATGGTGGCGACGTCAAGTACACTCCACGAGCCTGTCGACGCCCAAGATGACGCGCTACGGTATTCAGTCGATGAGCCATTTCGCCCCACGCTGTACAAGTGGAACCAACGGCCAGTGTTCCGGAGGCTCATGGCGCCACCAATTGTGCGTTTCAAAACTGGTCGAGTTGTGCGCTTTTTTCTAACCCCTAGTGCTCATGTATGCATTCAGCCCTTCCCTCTCGATTATCGCGAGGTGCTGCTTTCGCTGTGTGACATTCTAGCCATCATTTACAGCAAGCTCGTCGAAGACAACAGCAGTTCAGAGAATGTGAATATCTTCCAGGCTATCATTCGGTTCGACGATCGCATCAAGGTCCGTAGTTGACTGGTCTCGAATTTTGGTTTATGCCTGCCGCTGGCCTTAACTCTAACGATCTCGTTGATGCAGAAACTGTTTATTGATCCTGTGAAGAAGGAGTTCTCAAATGTGGCCCAGCAGGTCATCACCGAGGAGATGACTAGTGTCCGTAAGGCTTATGCGTCCCGCACTGTAGCAGCGCCTCAGCCAGCAACAAGCGACGCGCCTATCGCTCCTCCTGTGGCGTCAGAATCCTAAGCACCTCACCTTTTTGAGGAAGTCAGAAGTAAAGATGTCCGCTCCATAATTGCAAAAACATTCAATTTCTCTATTCATTCCTGTCGCTGCTCAAGTTTGCTCGATTGCACAATAGAGCCATTTGCATTGCCTACAGATGTATTCCATCCGAGCAGAGAGCCTAGCCGAGCACTATAAAGCTCGCCTTTCTCGTCAGTGGCTAGTTGCTGCCACAAATTCTCAATGTTTGAAATGGTGTATTCCACGGAGTTGTCAAGGTTGCCTTCCGGCAACTTTTCGTGTATTGTTTTCACACGTTGATCTCGCGCAGCCTCAAAAGCTTGTCGTTCTGCTTGGTATTTAACATGTGCCTCCGATATGGTATTCTCTGTGACGCCGCAGCATGCATGCAACGCAGTCTCCAGCTGCAAAAGCCTCTGTGTCGTTATTGGGTCGATCGAGGCGCCAGTAGACTGCGACTGTTCCTCCGACGGCAAGGATAAGGCTCCTTTAACTGTTGAGCGTAGACGCCTCGAATCGCGTTGCGGTTGGTGGATTTGCGATATATTTGTTGGGGTGCCGCTGTTGATAGCTGCAAGTCGACTATCCGTCTTTGACGGCACGCTAGACCAGTCGAGCTTCTGAAACACCACTTTGTACGGCTTGCGTTTTAAAAATGGTTTCTTCGGCTTTCCATCGTCCTCTTCATCTTCATCCCCACTCCCGCCAATTCTAGTCGGGCTGCTGCTAGTTCGTGTATCCTCGTCGTGTAATCGGCTCATCCTTCTGGACAATGAAACCCTCCGGTGCGGTGATTTGAAAGAACTAGCTTTAGGTACTAGACCAACGTCAGATCCGACTAATGCGCGGCTCTCGGACTTCATTTTGGCGCTAATAGACGCTCGCCGAGGTGGTGGCGGCGCATCCATCTCAATTGACGATGTTGACGAGGGAGACGATGGCGGAGAAATGGCTTCTGCTCGAGGTATATGCACCAAGTTTTCTTCGCTGGTAGGTGTCAATGTTTGTTCCTGAAATTTATTCGATCGTAATACCGGCTTTATCGTCATTTTGGCAGCATTTCTTGCAGGAGTATGCGTCTTGAGTCGTCGGCCGCCTCTTTTGCCGGCTCCTGTAACGCGCTTCGATTTTGGTAGGACGATATCCACCTTTTTCGGAGCAACGTATGGTACCATGACTTCTTTTCCCTCCTCGT
>JAASGX010000976.1:0-11189 GCA_023334415.1 Phytopythium chamaehyphon | reverse complement strand
TTCAAGCTTACACTGAAACCTGTAGCCATCAAACCTCGGTGGCTTGGCTGCGGGATCGATCACAGTCAATTTTGCTGCAAGAGACGACCCTTTCGCTAAGCTATGGAGGGCTCTTCCCTCTACATCTACCTTGGTGCCATGACTGTCTTTGCTGCGTTCATCATCTTCTTCATTTGCAAGCATTGCGGGAGCAAGGAAAACGTCAGCGGCCAGAATAATCGACGAGAGGCCGTAGCCAACGCCGACTGGGGATTTGCGATGCTCCAATACGAAATCGGGCGGGGCGATCACTGCAGTAGCGTTGCACACGGAGGGCACTATGGACACAGCGACCATGAGGGACACGGTTGGGGCGGTTGGAGCGAAGACTGCGGTGGCGATGGTGGCGGTGGAGATGGCGGCGGCGGTGGCGACTGACAAGCGGAACGTCCAGCCATGCATTGTTACTCTTGGCATCGCTTTGAAGTTCGACTTAGATACCGTTGATTGGGAAGGAGATTGCATATTACGTTTACTGAGACTTAATCCTGCGAGATCGTGCACTCATCGATTGCTCGACAGAGCAACCTACTTTCGCATTGGACATGACACGCCAGAGGACTTTCGCATTAGAGCAAATGGGGCACGGTTGGGGTTCTGGTTTCTGTTGTGAACATGCACGCGAATTTCTCGAGCCCACGAGTCACGTGTGATATACGAGGTCTCAGAATCGCTGTAGCTACGAAGTCCATGTTGCTTGCTCTGTGAGTGTTGATCTCTACTCTTCAGATCTGTAGCCATCACGTCAGATGGCTCCAACGGTAGATTTTTTACTGTAGCCATCACGACAGCCTGCTGCAGGATCGCCACAATCGAATTTTGCTCCGTCGACCACAAGTGACCCCAAGTTATTCGTCGAGTGATGTCGGACTCGTCCCTCTACATCTACCTCGGCTTCGTCGCAGTCGTTGTGGTGTTCATCATATTCTGCATTTACAAGCACTGCAAGAGCAAGAAGAAGCACAGCGGCAGCAGTCAGCGACGAAGTATTGTAACCAACACCGACTGGGGCTTCGCTACTCAGCCCACCGACGGATACATGATCCAGTTCGACGGTTCCAGCAAGGATTTGGAGCGGGGTGACCACTGTGGCCACGGTGGATATGGAGGCGATGGCGGAGGCTGGGGAGGAGGTGGTGACTGCGGAGGAGGAGGAGGCGGCGACGGAGGTGGCGGTGGCGACAGTGGTGGCGGCGGTGGCGGTGGGGACTAAATACCTGATCGCCACCGCTCCGCTGCACATCTCGTGTAGCAGCGGCCGACCGTAAAGAAGCGCGCGGCAGTGCCTGGCACAGGCAGCGAGATATAGACTCCACAATCTCCCATAAATACAGCGTCAAAACCGCTTATGAGCTAACATGGCGGCACCATCGGTCTCAGTTGGAATCGAACCAAGAGCTTAGCAGGTCAGGAGAGATGCAGACGCAACAGTACGCATATATCGGCGTGTGCATCGCCATCGCAGTGCTGTGCGCTGTCTACGGCTGCGTGGCGCACAAGTGTCGCCAGTGGAGCGACGAAAAGGATCAGGCCGCGGCGGTGAAGTTGTCAAAAGGCCCCGAAGACACCGTCGACTGGGAAGGAGATTGTTTGTTCACTGAGACTGAAGACTGCGAGCGCGGGCTTGCGCACCACACTCGGCACCACGGCGTTAGCGATTAATAAGCGAGCCGCTTTCATGCATCAATGGAATCCACAAAGCCAAAGAAAGTTTAAATTTCTTGCCTCGCAAACCATCTGCAACTCGTGCCTGACTGCAACCACTGACCTTCAGCAGCAGTTTGGGTTTGTGGACGACAACGCAGTGGATTTGCCCGCTCCTGTTGTCAATGCCATTGATGACAACTTGTCATTACCATGATCCAGGCCACCTGTTCTTGCTGAACCCGTAGCCATCAACTAAGGTCATGAGCTCATGTGTTGACTCGCGAGTACTCGCCGACTTCCTCCGCCGAAAGCGCTCGCATTCGTCATGGAGCCTTCTGACTACTACTACGCCTTGATCGCCCTCGTGGTGTTCTTAGCGTTGATCGCAATTACCACGTTCCTACGATTCAAGTGCTGGCGTCGCGGTAATCCAGATGCCGAAACCAATCAAGATTGGGTTTATTCTGGGTTTCCTTACGTTGGCGAAGGATACGGACACCATGCGGGAGATGGCGGACCCCGGGGCGATGGCAGGGGAACTATCGACATTGCGTCTTCAGAGCAGCTTCACAGCAACTTATTGACATAGCAACGTCGCCGATGCTCACAACCCACAGCAGCGAGAATGCAGTCAAGGCTTGATACTCCACGAAGCCAGCCTCGTGCCGACTGTGTCCAAGAGAGATGTAGAGTACACTGTAGACCTAGTCGTAGGCAGTATGTGAAAAATGTCAACGCCAAAGAATCACGAGAGCCGCCCAGTGTCTTGGCGGAATGAAGCAGCCGTCGGTTCGTACGCCGATCAAAATCGGAATGGAAGCTCGAATGAGACTGTAATGGGCTGCTAGCGTCGCTCGTTGTGGCCTTCGATACGCGTCAGCGTGACGAAACCACACTCGGAGCCGCTCGACCGATCGCCAAACGTTCCGCGCAGCTCATGGAAGGAACTTTCGACTCGGTCTGGACTCGAGGCATGAGAAAGAGTCGGAACGGGTCAGAGGCAGCTTCGGTCTCGCCATTTTGCGTCGCGGTCTCCATTCCCGCAGTTCCTCGGTCATCACCACAGCAGCAATGGCGATAAAGTCGGACGACATTCCTATCTTCGCCGTCTTCGCGTTCGCGCTGGGCTTATGGATCGCGTGGGGCTTCTGGTTCATCTACCAAGCGTACACGCGAGAGGACCCATGGTGGCGGCCTCGGCGAACCTACAGGAGCAACGACCGGCGACGGCGCCAGGCAGACGCCGAGTCCGACGCAGCGCCCGCCGTGGCAATCGACCTCGACTACTTTTGCTTCGGCTACTACAGCGACCCGAGCCACCCGACCGACCAGAAGCGCCATTTGTCGTCGTGCGAGTCCCTCGAGATCGTGCTAAGCGCCAGCAGGAGGGAGAGCTCGGCCTGCGACGACAGCGACCGACCGAAGCACGCGATCATATGAGCGAGGCTGGCGGCACTAGAACCGGTTGAAGTGATAAAATGACAAATCAAAGTATTCCGCGCGAGATGAGATGGCACCGTCCCACTGTGCTGGTAAACAGTGCCGCCGCATCCAAAATGCGTCCGCACCCGCTTTGCTGTTCGCCTCTGGTAGCAATAGCGTTCGCCATTCGCCAACCGGCCGCCAGGAGCTCTTGCTGCTGTTCGTTCATCTACAATGGGCTGGGACAAGTTCGTCTTCGTCATGCAGTACTTGCTGCCGGGGTTCCTGCTGCTGGCCTGCTGCGGGCTGCTCAAGTTCGTCGTCCACTGGGACGACAAGTCCAGGGACTGGCTGCGGCGCTGGCGGCAGCGACACGAGCAGCGGACCCCCGAGACTCTGGAACGGGCCGCTCCGTTCCGCTTCGTGCGCCTCGCGTCGCCGGTCCAGACGCTGTCCGTGGTCGTCGTGGACGCCGTTCAGCCCGGACAGGCCAGCGACCTCGAGCACCAGCGAGAAGACCGGCAAGGAGCCGTCGAGGCCGTGCTAGTCGGTCAAAATGAGGCCTCGACACCTCCGCAGACGCTCGTAACCGAGCTCCATCGCGTCGTCCACGCTCGATCGCATCAGTGAGCCGCAGAAATCTTGCAATATATTTATACCCAATCGCAGCCGCCTGTTTCTATTTTTCCGCCAATCGCCGCTGCCGGACAGCTCGTTCTCCCAAAAGATCCGACCAGGTGAAAGGCATCCTGCTGGAAGCGCCGGCCGAGATGGCGGCGGCGGTGACGGAGGTCAAGGCGCCTGGCGCCGCGCAGGTGCGTGCGCTTGTGGGTCTAGTGCCACGGACGCGGTCGGTGGCGCTGCGAGGACCGCTGACGCCGCGGGGCGCGCGCAGGAGGAGCCCAAGGAGCCTCTGCTCAAGTACGAGCGCGTCGGCGGGCACGTGCACGCCATCTTCAAGGACGACTCGCTCAGCTGCGCGGCGCTGCACGTCAACTTCATGTGCATCGGCACGTACAACGGCAACGTGCTGCTGCTGGAGCTCGACGGCCGCTTCATCCGCCGCCTGCACCAGCACTACAAGAAGGTCAACCAGGTCTACGTCGACGAGACGGGCCAGGTGCGTCTCTACCACTACTTTGGCGCCCTAGAGCTGTCTAAGCTCACGCTCACGCCCACTCCCTACTGCAGTACATCGCGTCCTGCTCGGACGACGGGACCGTGGCGGTCTACACGCTCTTCCCGCCGTCCGCGGCCAGCCACTCGGCGTCGGCGTCGGCGGCTTCTTCGAGCGGACACAGCGCCGGTGGAGCTAGCAACACAGGAGCCAGCAGCTCGCACGTGTCTGTGTCCAGCACGGGCGGAGAGGTGAACATCTACAACTACTTCAGCGCCGTCTACTCGGTGCAGCTTGAGGACAGGTACGCGCTCAAGCGAGAGCGCAGCTTCGCGTGCGGCGGAGTGGCTGGGCAGCTTATTATCAACAAGAAGGGCTGGATCATCGACAAGGAGAGCACGGTGCACGAAGGAGAAGGACCAGTGCACACGATCCGGTGGAAAGAAGGGCTGGTGGCATGGGCGAACGACTGGGGCGTCAAGGTGTACGACTCGGAGCGCGACCAGCGCGTGACGTACATTGAGCGTCCGCCCAACTGCCCACCCATGGAGCTGTGTCGCTGCCATCTTGAATGGAAGAGCGGAAATCTGCTGCTTGTTGCATGGGCACACACCCTCCGCGTCGTGGCGTTCAAGCGCGTTACTCACCCTGGTTCGCCCACGTCGACTGCGGCGAACGGCGTTGAGTTGCTTCCCGGCGCAGTCACAGCAGAGGTTGTGGCTCTGATCACCTTCGATTTCTTTGTCGCTGGCTTGAGTCCGTGGAGCGGAAATGCAGTGTGCGTGTTGGCATTCCGTCCGCCTGGGTCTGCTCCGCTCTCCGCATCTGGGTTTGGTGGGTCAACGAAGAAAGAGCAGCGACAGGTGGAAGGTGAAGGCGAGAGTGGAGAGATGCCTTTTCCGGAGGTGCACGTCGTTCGGCTGGATGGAACGCAGGTTTCGGCTGACATCCTGAACCTCAAGGGATACCAGCGACTACGTGCATCCGATTACAAGATGCCAACACTTCGGTACGCGCACACAAACGATGCCATCGATGATTTCTCGGAGCCCGGATCGATCTATGATTCTGGATACGGATTGCTCTCGTACATATGTACACCAAAGGATGTGGTCATTTGTCGCCTTCGGGACATTGACGACCGGGTCCAGTGGGCCTTAGCACGAAAGCAGTATGAGCGAGCCCTCGAGATCGCATTGAAGGACCCGAAGCAGTTGCGTCGTGTCGCTCTCGAAGAGCTAGTGGAGTACTATCTCGGCGAGTTGATGAAGAAGAAGCAGTACACCAAGGCCGCGGAGGAGATGAAACGTTTGTTCGTGGGCGACAACTACGCCAAGCTATGGGAAAAGTATGTGTACGTGTTTGCACAGCGTGGACAGCTGAGTGCGATTGCGCGGTTCATTCCGACCACAAGTCCTCGACTCCCAGGTGTGCAATACGAAATGGTGCTCAAACATTTTCTCGAGTCAGATCCAGGTCAATTGCTGGAGCTGATCCGCAAGTGGCCCAAACCAAAAACCCAAGATGCTGTCCACACGAAAGATGGCGCTGCGACCACTGTTGCACCAGAATACACCGAGACTGCGTTTGTGTTCGAGCCGCTATATGATGCGCAGGCGTGGATCAATCAATTAGAAGTGGTTGTGCGTCGTCGCCGTATTGCTGAGTCAGACAGTAGTGGCGCGACAGGTGGGATCAGCATCGAGACATCCTACTTGATGGAAGCACTTGCAGAACTATACACAGCCACGGAGCAGTATGACCATGCACTGCGGATTTACCTAAGCCAAGGCGCGTTCTGCACCAACAAGGACCATGCCTTCAAGCTCATCACCGAACACCAGCTTTGGTCGCTTGTGCAAAACAAAGTCATTAATCTCATGCAAATCGACCGAGCAGGTGCAGTGCGCATGCTTGTGAACCAGCAGACAGAGCAGCTTGCGATCGCAGAGATTGCAAAGCAGCTTGAAGGCGAGCGCGAGCTGCTGCATGAGTACCTGCACGAGTTATTTGTGCACCGTTTGGGGGAGTACAATTCCGAGATGTACGCCTCGCTTCATGAGACCCAAGTTGCGTTGTACGCCGAGTTTGCTCCCGGATATTTGCTCAAGTTTTTGCAGACAAGCAACTTTGTTCCGTTGGAAAAGGTCTGGTTAGAGATGTGATGTCGATGTTCCTGCTTTGGTTTTGATCTAATGTGTACTTGACACTGTTCAGGCATATCAATACTGTAGCAATCACGAGCCCCCGCTTTGGGATGCCATGATTTACATTCTTGGACGCATGGGTCAGCACAAGAAGGCACTCGACTTGATTCTCACGCAGCACCACGACATCAACCAAGCGATCCAGTTTGTTCAGGTACATTTGGTTGTGCGGCTACAAGCTTTGCCGATTGTATCTAATTGAAGAATCATGCCATGCATCATCAGGATCATGACCAAAACTTGTGGGACTACCTTATCGATCTGAGCCTGACAAGCAAAGATAACGTGGAGGAGCTGCTCAGGTTTGCGTCGCAGCACAAGATCGACCCAATCAAGCTCATCAAAAAGGTGGATATTAAGAAGTTTTGGGTGCATTCTCGAGCCATAACGGAGTGCTGATTTTTGTGTGAGTTACAGATTCCAGAAGACATGGAAATCGATAACCTGAAGGAGAAACTCATTGCCATCATCGCGAATTACCGCATCCAGGTATATTGGTGCACCTTGCTCGCACACTTGCCGCCTCGAAACCGTTTCTCACAATGCATTTGCCTGCTTGACTCTACAGCAAAGCTTGTGTGTTGGCTGTAGCAAGGTGTTTGAGACAGATCGTATCGAGTTGCTCCGGAGGCAGGTGACAGCCAACAAGCGTGCGCGCCGTGTGGCAGCGAAAAAAGCCTGTGCCATCTGCAACGAGGTGCTTCGTGCGCCGACATCGGGCAAGGAGAGTGTGCACGTATGCGTGTTTGAATGCGGGCATTGCTACCACCTGCCGTGCCTCGAGGAGAAGATGCGCATGTGGAAGCGCGCCGACGTTGTGGACTCTGGTGATATGGAGTCGTTCCGACGCACCCTGGGGTGCTTCGTATGCGACCACAGCACTCGCGAGTACGCGCGATCGGACGGGCTGGCCGAGCAGCTCGGTGCTCTTGCAGCTTTGCCCCCTGCAAGAGGTCTCACCGAGGACCAGCTGCAGCGCGCCAAGGACACTTTGCTCACGAGCCTGCAAGCCACCTCGGCGTGAGGCGTGAACGTTGAACGAAGTAGTGTGCGGAGGATGACCAATGGCAGAACGACGAGTTGTTTATCATAGCGCGTTGAACACGACCTGAACCATGAGAGACAAGCAGATAAGGAGCTAGAGGGCGTTGAGTGAAGTCCCCAAAGTTTCGCGTGAGATTTCATTAAAGGAAATGGCGTAGAGGAAGCGTTCGCAGGCAGCAGGATCCTGCGCTGCCACTCGCGTGGCGCCGACCTGCGACCAAGAGCGCTGTCCCTGTCGCCCGCGTCTGCCTCTGCCCTACGCCCTCTCATCCTCCATTCGTCCCGTTTGGTTTCGCGGACTGCTGAAGTCCTCGGCCTCAACGAGCTACCTGCCCCCGTGCGTCTGCGTTGTCAACGAAAGAGTACATTTACTCGTCGTCCTCCTCCGCACCGCCCGAGGCGGCAGCGGCGCGCTGAGCAGCGCGGCGGCGAGCGACACGGCCCTGTGGTTTGGTGAAGGGTGGAGCGTTAGAGTGGTGTAAAGAGCGAGCAAAGGGAGGCTATCTAGCTTTTGGTCGTACCGGGCGGCCCTGGCCGTAGGGCGAGGTGACGGCGAAGTCAATGTGCTTCTCCGAGTCGATGCGCACCATGAAGGAGGGGACGTCGACGAGCTGCTTGCCGACGCGGATGTGGCGCTGCTTGATGAGCACGCGCGCGTGGTGGATCGACTTGGCGAGGTTCTGCTTGAAGACCTTGGTCTGCAGGCGGCGCTCGAGCAGCTTCTGGATGTTGAGGCGCAGCACGAAGTCGAGCTCGTTCTCGTCCTCCGAGAGCAGGCCGAGGTACTTGAGGCGGCGCAGCAGCGCGGCGCCCTCGAACAGGCGCTTGGGGTCCTTGGCGTCGAGCGTCAGCAGCTCGCGCGCGGCCTTGCGCAGCTTGGAGAGCGCGTACTGCACGCGCCAGATCTCGCGCTTGCAGCGCAGGCCGTACTCGCCCAGCAGCTTGAGCTCCTGGTCCAGGCGCTCCTTCTCGAACGGGCGCGCCGGCGTGCGGTACGTCTTGCGATAGTTGCGGTGGCGCGAAATCTTCGGCATCTTCCTTCCGTGACTTCTTTCGGAGGCGAATGCGATGGGAGTGGCGGGCTTCCGCCCGCCCAGGCGCCGCCGCCGACGCCGCCCCGGCCACCAATTCCCTCACGGCCAATCGCCGGCGCGGCGCGCTTTTCGGCCAATCACGCGCGAGGCACCGGTTTGGCTACCGGTATATAGAGGTATCGCAACGTTCGCGCGACATTTCGTGGACTCAAAATCTGGAAGCAACTAATGAATTGCAAAGTGAATTGTAAGATGAATTGCACACGAATTGCGCTCGAGTAGGGGTCTTCGAAAAGCAAGATGGCGGAAAGACAGCTTTGGTTTCTTCTTGTCGATCAGGAGGGGTCGGCGTACAAGGCGACAACTGCGAGTAAAGTAAGGCTTCCTGCTAATGGCGATGCGGATGACTTCAGAAAGGCTGTGTACGCGGAGAACACCAAGAAGCTGGCGCATGGTGATGCATCCAACCTCCTCGTCTACGCCGACAAGACAGCGTTCGATGAGAACACTGCGGATGTTCCCACCAATTTGCAACCCGAAGACGGTATTGGGGTCTATGGAGAAAAGGACGCGAAAATGTATGTGGTTGTTCCGCCGCATGCCGATCTCACCTCTCCAGCCATGGCTCTTCTTGAATCGATTCTACCCCAGTTACTCACACATGCCCCAACGACCCTCACTGAACAAAACCGAGATTTCAAGGACAATTTGTGCAAGTTCTACGGATGCTACAGTCGAAAGAAGGCCTGGGTGCGATGTATGCTGCCCAATGTTGACTTTTCGAAGGCGCTCGTTATAGGGTCGCATTTGTTTCGTCGCAGCAACGAATATATGTCGTCGGCGATGATGGAGATATCTAACATTGACGATGAGAGGAATGGGTTGCTACTGTTCAAACCTCTGGAACACGCGTTCGACCATTTCCAAATCAGTTTCATTCGCGACGAAACGAACGCTATCCGTTTGAAGCTCTTTGATCCATCTATCCGAAGCACCCGTCTCATTGATCTCGAGGACAGCAACAACAACAAAGTGTTCACCGAGGAGCAGACACAAGTGCTCCACAACAGCGTAGCGTTGTCGAAGAATCGATGTCGTTTCGATATCCAGACAACTTTTGGTGATGTGGATGGCAGTGCCCTGACATTCACTGGTTTAGAGCGCCCGTTCTATCGCTGTTTGAACCTACAGGCAAGAGTGGCGCGCATGGTTGCTTTGAAGAAGGATTGGATCGATCCAACGTATGACTTTCAAGATTTTTGGTCGGAAGTCTCTCTTGACGACTAAATGGAGATGTTCCACCGTAGCATCTTGAATTCTAGTGCAGCTTTTTGATTTAATCGAACACGCAATTTGCCGAATGCTTTGAGAGTGCGAGTATCTTCGTAAACTCATTTATATGGCACTATTGATCTCGAAATTTTCAAGCGCCTCCTCGATCAGCTGGTGGCCACGTATGTGTGGTTTCTCGTCTTGATCAATCGTCACCCTCGCGTACTTAGCAAGATTCAAGATGAGATCCGCAACAATTTGCCAAACTCGAGCTGCACAAACTATTATAGAAGCATCCATCAAAGAGAGCCTCCGTTTGAGCATGCCGGCTCTCCATCGCACTAGCAACCGAGCGACGACACTCAGTGACGGAACTTTGGCCCCGTGCTGTGCTCACATTATCATATCTGCGTACGCGTCAGCCAGAATGACTAGCGTTTGGGGGTCAGATGCTGCTGAGTTTCGTCCGGAGATCACTGGAAAGCTCAAGGTCGTGTCTCTCATCGGCGGACCTCGGCAATGGATCGGCATGAAGTTCGCCATGCTCGAGATGAAAACTGCCATGTCGACGCTGCTCAGCCGGTTCGATATCGAGACTGTCGAGAATCCGTTCTCCATCACGTACGACTGCCAGTCGGCGAGTTTGTGGTCAACGTAGCGAAGCAGCCGAGCTAAAGCAGCAAACGAGTATCACCAATGCCATCAACCCAGCACTTGATTCATTTGTGGTATCCGGTCAGGTCCATCACATCGTCGTTAACCTCTCGTAGCCCTACTGGCGCGATCCTTTAGCCTGCGCGGCAACTTCCTGACGCCATCACTACAGCAGTCGCTCCACTCCGAGTGGAGCTATGTACAGTTGCTCCAAAACGTCACGGGCCAAGAGTCACTAAGTTCGATTTTTTAAAATTGCGATGTGATTTCGCATCGAACCAATCATCGAAGACATGGTGAAGTCAGCGTTTCAACTGACCAATCGTCTGCTCATATCGTTTTCTCGTCTGGCCAATCCAATCCTGAGATTTTGGCGGAGAAGTGAGCCAACTTGGTTAAGTACGCAAAATAAGTGAAGAGCCAGAGCAGGACTTTACAAAAATCAAGTGAAATGTCTTTCAACATCAACCAGTTCAGTAGCTCGTGTGGCCGCCCTTGTTCGCCTTGACGTGTTGAAACCGAGTCGGCATCGAGAGATAGAGCTTCTGCACGACAGAAGGCTCGATGTCATACCACAAGCTCTCTAGCTTGGCAATGAGGTCCGGGATAGATGAAGCAGGGTTCTTGCTAATCTCTTTCTTCAGCATTGCCCAGAGATTTTCAATTGGGTTCAAGTCGGGGCTTTGAGCCGGGTGCTTCAAGCACGTGATGTTGTTGTCCGCAAGGTAGCGTCGGGTGGCACGAGAACGATGT
>JAASGX010000975.1:0-11222 GCA_023334415.1 Phytopythium chamaehyphon | reverse complement strand
GCGAGACGAAGGTGAGCTTCATGGTTGTTGGTTGTGTTGTTTGGCGGTGTTCTTGGACTGGTGAGGTGAGTTTGTAGCTGGTAAGCTGGTCGGTCGGTCGGAAGTCTTGCTTGCGAGTGTCGAGGCGAATTCGAGAGTGAGAGGAGTTCGAGTGAGCTGCGAGACCGAAGGCTTCACTGCGTGACCTTCCTGGACGGAGGATCGATCGGCACCAGAGCCTAGATTTGAATTGGCAAAAAGGGTGCAAGACCGCATGTTGAACAGCAGCCGGCTCGGCGTTAGCGTCAAGTATTTCGGCTGTTCGACTGGAAATCAATTCTGCAGTCGAACAGAGCAACTCGTAGACGGACGGTCTCTGGTGCGTTGGCCTGGCTCACATCACCTTTGCAATGCCGCGACGCCCGGCTCTGCTAGTGAGAGGGGCACCACCGATGCTCTCCGGTCCACAGAGCAAGGTGGCACTGTGATGCTCTTCTCTGCGTTCCCAGGGGCCAGGTGGAGGCCTGCAGCGATGACGCAGGATGCTGAGGCAGCGTCTCACGGTCGTCTTTTGAGGAGTCCAGGTGAGTTTGTCGATTGGAGCGATCGCTACAAACGATTCGCTACCATGACGGAGCAGTGGCAACGAATCTAATAAAGGCGGACATGTTGTTGCCGACGAGTTGTTGCGATCGCCTATCGAGATCACAACATCTTTCTCAACTTGCACCACAGCATAGTAGCATGCTCGCGAGTGGCGCTGAAGACTCACGTTGCACTCTCGACCGAGCTATGCTGAGGTATATCCAGTCGTGCAACGAGACCAGTTCTTTGGAGCATGAATGACATCAATTCAAAGTTATGGCAGCGACTAGACTGGCTGGTGACGCCCACTGACAATGGGAGCTGCTCTACTTTTGTAAACACTAGACGATTTCAAATCCACGACCGTGCTGCGCGGTTAGCACGACACGCTGCTCGGCTCGCCGCTGCAGCTGCCGTCGTCATCCGCCGACACCGTAATGCTCTTGAACGTCCAGTCCGAGACCACGTCCGAGTCGACCAGGATATCGTAGAGCGTGTCAGCCGTGCCCGAAAGCCCGTTGATCGTGATGCCCGTGATCTCAACCTTGCTGGTCGCCGATCCGGTGTAGCCGCCCTTGGACTTGGAGTAGTCACCGTGAATCACAATGGCGTTCTCGACGTTTGACAGCGTGTTGCTCGTGTACGTCACGTCCTCAACCAGGCCCTTGAGATCAATGATGGTCTTGATGCGGATTCCGTTGACGCTGTCAACGATCTTGTTGTTCTTGACGGTCAGGCCGCTGACAGTGTCCGACGAAGAAACCGTAGATCCTCCGAGCGAGCCGATGGAGATACCGTGACCACCACTGCATGTGTTGCTCGAGAAGACCGTGTTCGTGCTCGACTGCATCGCCAGGCAGTCGTCCTGGTTGTAGATCTTGTTGCCAGTGATCGTGACGTAGTTGTTCTTGCTGAGGTCGAAGCCGTCCGTGTTCTTGGCAGTTCCATCACCTGCGCTGGAGTCGAGCGTCAGACCGCTCAGGGTCGTGTACGACGAGCTGAGGATGCTGAAGGTGCGGTAGGGCGAATTCTTGATGGTGAAACCAGAAAGAGTCGACTTGACAACCTTGCTGAGGCGGAAGAATACCGGGCGCGTGATCGAAGATCCCTGCTTCCAGTACCAGGCACCCTGGCCGTCGAGCGTGCCGCTTCCCTTGACCGTGAGGCTCGTACCGGTCAGAAGGATGAGCGGGCCATCCCATTTCTGTTAGTAAGTGCATTGAGGATCATTTGTTAGTCTCGTAGCATCTAGACAGATAATTCAAAGCATCCCGCACCTTGGTGCCGAACTTGGTCGTGCCGCTGAAGGTGATGGTAGCGCCCGACTTGACGTCGCTCAGGTCAAGCGTGACGCCCGCAGGGACTGTGAGCGAGCTGATCGTGATGGCCGAGCACGACGACACGTCGGTCCCGCTCGTGTACGTTCCGGACAGCGTGCAGCTTGAGGACTCGGCCTCCTGGCGGATCATTGGCGACGCGTTGCCAAGCGCGGCGAGTAGGGCAACGGCGATGCTGGACAGGAAGAACTTCATCTTGGCTCGCTTGGGTCTTGAGGACGGAGGAAATCCGAGAATGAGCGAGGCTCACCAATCGATCCTCGGCGACTAGCAAGCGTCGAGACATGCAGCGGGGACTCCTCTGCCTCTTTGCTCTTTTGGCGGTTGGTGTGGCGTCGCATTGAGCCGGCGCTCACTCACTATCGTCGAAGCCCCGTTAATCTTGCCGTGAGCGGAGACTCCCATGGTGATGAGGAGTGGAGAGAGAGCGAAACGTAGCTCGTCAATGATCGGCGAGGATCGAGGCATCCGACTTCCGCGAGAGGAGACGCGCCCGCTCCGACCGCAGATGGTGATCGGGTGGGAGTGGCCGCTGGGATCATGACCCCAAGCCTGCAGATCGTGGTCTGAAGTCGACCTGAAGCAATGCAGCAAGCGTGATGGCATCACCAATACGCGCTGTATTGATGTGAGCTGCGGTGCGCTGGGCTCGCTGGTGAGACTCGCTTCAAGGTTTCGTCCAACGACACAAGTTGAATCAGTCCACAGTTGAATTGGCGCACGCGGAATCACTAGCCGCCCGCCATCCGGCCGCAAGGAATTCGAGGAATATGCACGGGCACAGTTCATTTCCAACGGAGGATCCTGGGATTCAACAATCGACATCGACACTACATCGCCCTGGTCTACAGAATGATCACATCACGAGGTGCTCACTGGAGGTCACCGCCAGGGCACCAGCCTTCGGAGCTTAGCAGATGCCGCTCGGCTCGCCGCTGCAGCTGCCGTCGTCGCTCGCCGAGACCGTGATACCCGAGAACGTCCAGTCCGAGGCGTACTTGGAGTTGACGAGGATGTCGTAGAGCGTGTCGGCCGTGCCCGAGAGGCCGCTGATGGTGATGTCCTTGATGGTGACCTTGCTGGTGGCCGAGCCCGTGTACCCGCCCTTGGACTTGGAGTAGTCGCCGTGGATCACGATCGCGTTCTCGACGTTGGTGAGGACGTTGCTTGTGTACTTGACGTTCTCGACGAGGCCGTAGTCGCCCGTGATGGTCTTGATGCGGATGCCGTTGACGCTGTTGATGATCTTGTTGTTCTTCACCGTGAGGCCGTTGACGGTGTCTGACGATGAGACGGACGTGCCACCGATGGATCCAATCGAGATACCGTGACCGCCGCTGCACGTGTTGCTAGAGAAGACGGTCGTGGTGGAGGACTGCATGGCGAGACAGTCGTCCTGATTGTAGATCTTGTTGCCGGTGATGGTGATGCCGGTGTTCTTGCTGAGGTCGAAGCCGTCCGTGTTCTTGGCAAGGTCATCGCCATCACTCGAGTCGAGCGTGAGACCGCTGATGGTCGTGCTCTCTGAGCTGAGGATGCTGAAGGTGCGGTAGGGCGAGTTCTTGATGGTGAACCCCGAGACGGTCGAGTCGATGACCTTGCTCATGCGGAAGAACACCGGACGGGAAATCGACGAGTCCGACTTGTACTTCTTCCAGTACCAGGCACCCTGACCGTCGAGCGTGCCGCTGCCCTTCACCGTGAGGCTAGTGCCGGTGAGCAGCACCAGCGGTCCGTCCCATTCCTTCTCGCCGAAGGTGGTGATTCCCGTGAACGTGATGGTAGCTCCTTCCTTGACGTCACTGAGGTCGAGTGTGACTCCGGCAGGGACCGTCAGCGAGCTGATGGTGATAGTGCTGCACGAGGACACATCCTTGCCAGACGTGTAGGTCCCGGAGAGCGTGCAGCTGCTGGAGTCGGCCTCTTGGCGCATCATTGAGGAGGCGTTGACACCGGCGATCGCGGCGAAGGCAAGCACGATGGGCTGGAAGAGCTTCATGGCTTGGACGTCGAAGGAGCAGGTAAGTTGGTTTGTGGTTGTGCGCAGCAAGGTAAATTGCCGAATGCCTCGCTTAGCATCGATTGAAACGACCGACGAGGCCAGCCGAAACCTCAGAGCTGACGTACATTGGTATCATACAAGATGCAACGCGAGCCTAACAGGCGAATCACCTCTTCCTCGGTGTTGTGTGACGCGACTATCGATTGAGACGGACGCGTCGCGATGAGGTGGCCGCTCTCAGCAGGTTCATTCATTCGGTTGCCAATTGAGCCGTGTGAACAGGCCCTCAGCTCAACGCACACAAATTCTTGCCCTATCGATATGCACTGCGCCTGCAAGAATATTATCTTGCCCACATTATTGAGGTAAGCTCTGGGGTTTCGACGACACCATGCGGGTTCCGCTCCTATCTCCGCGTGTGCTCGCTCATGGTTCCTGGCAGCTCTGTGTCGTCAACATTGAGCACGGACATCGGCTCCGTAAAAGAGGGTCGAAAATGCCCAGGATCACCACCCTCCCATGGGGTTGCAACTTGCTCGCTTTGTTGAGACTCACAGCTTCAAAAAGACAAGGAAAATGGTCGTGATCCACGGTCTCTAGTTATAGAGAGGAGTGAGTACAATGCGAGAGTACATTGCCGAGCTCAAAAAGTTAAATACTTGTGACTTGAGTAACGATTTTGCTTTTGAGCTTTTAGTCTGCGTTAACCAGAATGACCTGCAAGCAATTGGCCCAGCAAGGATTGTAAAGCTAGTGTTATTGGTTTTCTTTCATGTATCGATATCTAATCAATCGCACGAGATCCGTTCCGATCGCATGAGCCACATCATCTCCAGCGAATTTGATGCATTCTCTCGTCACAATGACGCGGCTCAGGTTTCCTTGAGGCCATGTGGGAGCCCAATAGAGCGACTGATGAGCTCAAGGGCCATTTGTTGGTGCTTCACAGCTCAAACTCCTCCTCGTGCACATCGAAGTGGTGGTCACCCAACTCTGCAACTGAGCTCCTCACCGATGCTTTGAGAGCCTCTGGACCCGAGACAAACAGCCCAACGAAACCATTTCCGGTATTGGGATGCTTTGCCTTGAAGCTTTCGTGGCTCTCCAGCACTCGTCGCATGATAGATGTAGCATCTGGACGCTGCTCCACTTTGACAGCATACTCCGAGATCAGGTCACGAAGAGTGTGAAACTTGCTCGAATTCAACTCTTTGGCTGCAAGTGCCAACCAATCGCTGCTTGTGACATGGGCGTGAGGCTTTCCAGCTCTCTCATGACGAGTTCGCTTCCGATCGATGAAGACGAAAATGTAAACCGTCAGCACTACGATGGAAAAGACAAGCATAATCTCCACAAAATTCTGTAGAGGCCACAAGTTGGCATCATTCGCTTGAATCTTGGAGCCGTACTTGACAATCGCGAGCACTAGGCAGACCAAAAAGAAAGCTGTCAGGAACATGAGCGGTCTACTGCCGGGAGAGCGAAGAGGCTCCGAAAATGGAACGGGTTCGACTTTGCTAACACTGGTGTCGTAGGTAGTAGCTCCTGCATATGCTTTTCCTGCCAGCCTTTCGTAATCGATAGGAGGGTCCAATTGCTCACTATTCGCTTCACGGGTGATGAAGAGGTCGTATGAGAAATGTTCTCGCTTCGGATCAAGCCTCTTGACTTGGACTAATAGTGGATGAATCTCCTCCAGGAGTGCCAACTCGCGGAAAGCAAAGACAAAGTGTACCATTTGGATGATAGGCGCACCATTTGCGAGCTTGCACAGCATATCCTCCAATATTGCAAACATGGGCGTCGCGCCAATGCCACCACCAACAAGGCATACCGTTGAATACTCGTCGTACATTTGGAGAGATGCGCCATAGAATCCGTCCATGTACACTATTGGGAGCACATTATTGGCTTTGCATTCTTTGGTGTGGTTGATCAACTCGGAAGTCCAGTCACCGAGTGGCTTTAGCAGGATGGTAAGAGAATTCTTGCTCGAGAGTGGCGAAGATGCGATTGTGAAAGGATGCCACTCGATCTTTGAGATGGCTGGCACGTTGAGGTATACAAATTGCCCGACTTTGAAGCTACCCGCGTGAGAGGTGCTGCGACCAACTGTGACTTTGACGATGCTTTCGCGCAAAGTAGTAAATTCTTTAACAACAACAGGCGTGAAGCCATTTGAGCTGGAGAGTGAGCGGCTGACAATGTATAGGATCAAAGATGGTAGTATCCACATAATGATGTTGTTCCAGTGCAGCACGGCGAAGATGATAGCGATGATAAATAAGTGGTGCATGTAGTAGAACACGTTGTACATGCGTCGGCGCACCCACGACCTCGAAGTCACCCAAATTAGTAGGAAGCAGGCAAGTGCAACCAACCCGAAGAAGTTTATCAGCGGGTCTTTGCCATCGTCCCCAACTTCACAATCTCCGCATGGCAACGCATTTTCCACCCATACACCCTGACGAATCCATGAAGAGTAGAACAATGCACAGTGTAGTACACCAGTAATGAGCACTGCCTTTGCGATTCCTCCGTGGTATCTGAGACCGTTGGCGTAGGAGATATTGAGGAATTCCATCCACATGCAGTTGCGTGTCGCCGGCAGAAAGAGGAATGCTAAGTTGAAGATGCAGACGTAGCCAAACGTGAGTCCAACCATCTCCAAGTAAGCATCGTAGTCGAGTACACGGCCAGCGTCTTTAAATCGTTTCTGTCTGGCACGGAAGAAATGTTGAAAAACGTACGCGTTCCCCCCAATTAGTGCAATACGGTACAGCGTCTCGCCGAAACTCGACTTGAGACTCCGTCCAAAAACCGTTGGTCGTCGACGAAGAATCTTGGAGGCACTCAGCAGGTACTTTGACGCGATCTGGCGATTGTAATCGCGGAGAACCTCGAATACAATGGCGCCGGCAGCGAGTGGGATAATCGTTAGGAAGAGAAAGTAAGTGGGGCGAACCATTTCACGATGGTTGGTGGGAGATTTAACTCCTCCGGCGTTCCCTTTTGCTCCACCGGAGGATTGTGATTGAGGTGGAACACCATACCAACTCCCGATTGTCTCACTGAGCCGAGTGTAGCTTGGAGAATGATAGAAGAGGTGACCAAAGATGTAGACAGCGATGGATGCGATCATCACAAATTGAGCCGCATAACCGAGGAATAGTCGAGAGAAAGATGCGCGTGGATTCGAACTTGCGTCTCCGCTTGGAGTTCCCGTTGGCGATTTCGAACCTCTTGCTTCATTTGGCGTTTGCGCCATCGAGTAGCTGTCGCCTAACTCCAGTGGAGGAACCCGAGGCTCGGTTGAAGGAGCCATGGTGCACAGATGCTTTTGTACACGTAAGGACTTCCAAGGCTTGTGTCGAGGTGTCTGAGTCTGGAGGTGAATTGTTTAGTGAGTGGTTGGTAAGTGGATGAACTGCTGGTGAGATCATAAACTTTTCAAGCATCCAACACAACTCTCCTATCTAAATCTACACCATGTGTGGCGGAGCATCCAATCAAGCGGTGTTCTCGTCACCATAGCTTTCAATTTGTCGGACACACGCGCTCCACGAACTTACAGGAAATGCGATCTTGCTGCCAAAACGAAGAAACTGTTGGCAACAGAACACATTATTCATAGATGTCGAAACCCACCTGCTTTGCTATGGTGGGGTTTCATCCTGTAGTGACAAAGTCCTTTCACGTTCACGTTACAACTGAGAAACTCTACCACGGAGCCTCTGCCGACATCGACCCTGGCTAGACTGCGGCATCAACAACAAAGCACATTCGGTGCCTTAGCAAATGCCGCTTGGCTCACCACTGCAGCTGCCATCATCATCGGCAGTGACAGAGATCTCCGAGAATGTCCAGTCTGAAGCCACCGACGAGTCAATCAGGATGTCGTAGAGTGTGTCGGCAGTTCCTGTCAGGCTGTCAATCGTGATTCCCGTGATCGTCACCTTGCTCGTAGCCGAGCCAGTGTATCCGCCCTCCGATTTGCTGTAGTCGCCGTGGATCACAATCGCCGTCTCAACGTTCGACAGCGAGTTCCCCGAGTAGGTGACATCCTCCACAGCACCGTACTCGTCGACGATGGTCTTGATGCGGATTCCGTTGACGCTGTCAACGATCTTGTTGTCCTTGACGGTCAAACCGCTGACAGTGTCCGACGAAGAGACTGAGGAGCCGCCAAGCGAGCCGATGGAGATGCCGTGACCGCCACTGCACGTGTTGCTCGAGAAGACTGTGTTCGTGCTCGACTGCATCGCCAAACAGTCATCCTGGTTGTAGATGGTGTTACCAGTGATGGTGACGTCCGTGTTCTTGCTGAGGTCGAAGCCGTCCGTGTTCTTGGCAACGTCGTCGCCATCGCTCGAGTCGAGCGTCAAACCACTGATGGTCGTGCTCTCGCAGCTGACAAGGCTGAAGGTGCGGTAGGGCGAGTTCTTGATGGTGAAACCCGACACCGTCGAGCTCAGAACCTTTTCCATGCGGAAGAACACCGGGCGGTCAATCGAGTCGTCGTCCGCGTACTTCTCCCAGTACCATGATCCCTGGCCGTCGAGCGTGCCGCTGCCCTTGACCGTGAGATCGGAACCAGTGAGCAAGATAAGCGGGCCCTCCCACTCCTCCTCGCCGAACGTTGTGGTGCCGGCGAACTCAATGGTGGCGCCGTCAGCGACGTCGCTGAGGTCGAGGGTGACTCCCTTGGGGACGGTGAGGGAGCTGATGGTGATGGTGCTGCAAGATGAGACGTCGGTGCCGGAGGTGTAGGTTCCTGAGAGCGTGCAGCTACTGCTAGACTCGTTTTCCTGGCGCATCATGGGCGCGGCGTTGACGGCGACTGTGCCGATGAGGGTGGCGACGGCGATGAAGGCGGGGCGAAAGAGCTTCATACTTGGTAGTATTGGTGCTTGGACTGTAGAGGTGAAATTCCAAAATGAAGCTGAAGAGCTAACCTCTTGGCCGACCGTCACGCTGGCACGCTATGAAGTTGCTGGTAAGCAAGTCCAAGTGCAGTCCTAGACGAGCATACTGTAGAAGCTGGTAGGATACATGAGATCTTGCCCACGTGTTGCCAATTGGTCATCACGGGTGGCTGGTCTCAGATCAACATCGCGCGGTTGAGACGACACCACTCTACTCCGGGGTAGCTCTGTGCTGCAATGGTCAACGAGGATTGTTGAGGAGCCTGCTTCCAGCGCGATCCTGGCGGCTTTCGCCCAAAACAGGCGGCTTATTTCTCAAACTCACCCACATGCGTGGATTGCAATGGATCGGAAAGTCCGCAATTCGTGAAAAACCCACTGTGGTGTCCACATGGGCTTATGGGGCCAAGTTGGCCCCATGGTGTTGGCTCGGCAACACTACGTAGCACTTGGAGCTTGGAACGCTTCATACAGTTGATGTAGGAGTAAACATAGAAGTCCTCAGGATTACTCGACGGTCCGACTGATAACGTGCTGTCGTGAAGACAGCATCTTTCATGCTGGTCAGCGAGTGCCAACCCATCCCGGCCGGTCTATTGAGACCTCGGGGCCACAAATCGAGGAGCCGCTTCCCTCAGGCACTATATTGCACGTTGTGGCTGATTTTTGCTCGGTCGTAGAAGAGATATTCGCGCAAAACAGGCGTCCCCTGTGAGCACTAGCAGAGCGAATGCTCGATGATAATTCGCGCTCGTAAGGTGTATGGGCAAACTTCAACTACGGTTGGCTCAACTTTTGAGCGTGTTGGTTAGGTGGATAGCCTTCACTGGGTGATTCCATTTGATGACCACGTGTTTGGTGAGAAGGATTGCTAATGCACTTTTCGCTCATCGGCAAGTCGTACAAGCAAAAGATACCGCTGTCATCGGCGTAGGGCGTTCGTCGGCCGTTTTGTCCTTTGAGCGCCTCAGGAAGAATCGGGATAGTATTCACCGAACGACAGGCACCGCTTTTCAAGTGTCATTCTTGTGTTGCAGTTGTTCACAGCCGATGAGCACTAAGCCCGGAAAATGCGGGAAACCCAGCACGTGTTTGGCGCCAGCAAGCAAGATATGCGCCGGATAGTGATTAGCAGTCTGACAGGAATGACCAGCCACCCTGACCGACTCGTCGGTGGCTTTGGAGAACTCGGTCACTGCTGGTGTCAATGGCAGCAGCATTAGCGAGTCGAGCGGCATTTGCTAGACATCAGTGCAAGTCTTCGTGATTTCACGAGCGAAGATCGCCAGTTGGAAGCTGGTTGCCAGCCACGCTCTTGTGGAAGATTGCAGTGCAGCGTAACACAATTGTAGATGTGGTTTGCTACACTGTTCAGCAATCCCTCGAGGGGAAGAGAAGAAACATGACTGGCTGCTTCGAAATCGATTCATGGACTCTACTCAGGCGTCTACTCACATCTCGGAGCACCACTGGAGCGATTCGGTGCGGAGGAGCGTGGTCAACTCCGACTAGAGAGGTGTAACATACAACAGCAAGCTCGATACGTCTCCAGGAACGGAAAATTGCCCGTGGCGCCGACCAATGGCACTTGAGTAGCATGTGTAGTCAGCTGAAGATACTCGACCAGCTTCAATACCTGATTGTTCCATAGTTTCCTTTATATAGTTACCATTACGAAGCCAGTTACTAGTAATAAGACCTCTTTTAAAGCATAAACGCTGTAAGTTTAAATGTGAATATATTGGTATCTGTGAACTGGATCGAACACCGTGCTCACTGGCCTCGGCGCGTGCGAGGGGTCAGCCCCGAGCTCAGATATGCTGTCGACCGGCCACTGTTGCCGACTCAAGAGCGTGCTGTGCAGACCGACGTGGGCTTCAAGTCTCAATTGCACATCGTCGATAGATTTACTCGGGATTAAAATTGACGGAGCCACGCCTCGGACCGAACTCTTCCGACCGATGCACGCTCAAAGCGATCGAGCACGCAAGCAACATTGGCTGTGGGTCGCTCATTCCTCAATTTCCTCTCCTGCGACCACTTGAGCGAGAAGAACCAACTCCTAGCGAGTTACTCTTTGCAGCGATGGCTCCCAACGCTGCCAATACCCCGAATCCGGACGTGCATTTCGCCGTCGTCAAGACGCCGGAAGAGTCGAAGCACTTCTCTCACTCGACTCGCCAATCGTTTGGCGCATCGCCGTGGTCGAACAACCTCGGGTTTCTCGGCAACGCGACGCAGTTCCTCATTTATGCGACCATCTTCGTGTACGTCTTCGGCCAGTTCTTCTACTACTCGGCTGGCTACGATGACCTTAGCACCACCATCGGCACGTGGTATGGCGTCGCTGCCACCACGACTGGAGGTGGAGGTGGCGGTGGGAAAGCTGCGGCG
>JAASGX010000974.1:0-11227 GCA_023334415.1 Phytopythium chamaehyphon | reverse complement strand
ACCCGTCGACAAACTATCTGCTCAGCTCAACCATGACCCCAAGCAGCCTCGCCAACCAACAAAGCTGTACCAGAAGTCAACGTTTACTCCTCATGAGCGCTCAGCTCTTCAGCAGCTTCGTATTCCAACAAAGGGTTGGGATAACGGACAGACGCGTCGGGTCAAGGTGCGTGGTGATGGTAGAGACGTTTACATGAGCAAGCTTACACCGAAGAACACCCTGAAGATTGCTGACTATCACAGCACGCCGAGTTTCCACCGCATAAGTTAGCTACGATGCTGACTGCATATCTGGATCCCTCATATGTCAAACCAAAGCAGAAGGACTTTGAGAGAGTGCTGATGAATACCAAAGAGTATCCTCGCTTTCGAAACATTGAACCTGGTGCTTTCTACGACAAGCTTGAGGAGGTTCTCAACAAAGTGAACACCTCGTTTCGATTCCACATCTCCCTCGGATATGTTCTCATGTCACCAGCTGATGAATATGATGAGATTGAGTGGCATCCCAGTGACAACACCAAAGTGAGCGTCGAACCGTATCGCATTTACAGGAAGCGCGACATTTCAAACATTGTCAACGTAATCCGAATCATTGAGCTAGCCAACAAGATCAACACCGAAAATTTCAGTAGCGCTTACAAGATCAAATACATCGACTCATACGACATAGAGATCTTCTATTTGCAGCACAAACTCGGTGCAGAGGTTGCTATCCCCAAGACAATCACAGAGAACCGCTATGCTATCAACTTTCCCGAAACAGAAAACAAATGTATGTTTTATTGCATAGCCTTTCACAGGCGACCATTCCCCCATATTGCATCATTAGATATGTCAAGCATTGGTCAAGCAATGATGCGAGTTTTCCGGACAGAAGTACAGCATGGAGCTCTTCAGAAACATCCAACCAATTAATATGATCGAGCTTGATCGTGTTGAGGAGTGCTTCCAGCTCGATACCAACACATTTGCTTACAGGAAATGCTCGAAGGATTCTAAGGAGGAATTCGTTCCGCACAGGCGAACAGTAGCGAAGTTCGAAAACACACTCAACATTCTTCACTACAAGGGGCACGCAATGTATATTACAAACCTAGATCGATTCATTGCTTACACCAGTGTAACAAGTGTAACATGATGTTTGCGTCGTCTAAGACATTCAGTAATCATGCGAAGAACCAATGCCAGAAGCCACAGTTCGAACGGTTTCTTATGGAACCTACGCCATACCGCCCTAAGGGTAACAATGATCAGTCGCTTCTCGAGCTGTATGATGTGCAATATAAGGGTGTGTGTGCAATTCGACACTTTTACATCTAGTTGCATATATATTGGACCTGTTGGGACTGCGTCTATATATGCACAATTTGGTGCAGTCGTATCGTGTCGACTTTCCAAGTCACAGGTCACGGGTTCGAACCCCGTCGACAACACACTTTTATATTGTGCATTTTATATTGCGTGCACACAACAAGACTTTGCGACTCCACGACTTCTGCCAAGGATCACGTATGCGAACTACACTCATGGTACACATAGTCATTCTCGTGATGACGAAAACTAGCCAATATCACAAAGATTCTAGCCAATAGAATAGTTAGTTTAGTGTGACGTGTAGGTCTGAATGAGCATTAGTAGAACGAGTGGCTGTCGTGTGGAGAACATTGCGCGTGGTCACAAGGACACGCAGGGGCTTCAATGGCGGCTTAGATGTAGCGATAGCGAACTAAGGATCGCCCAAAATGAATCACTTCCAATTTTCCTCTCTACCTCTCAAGCGTCTTCTCCTCTCCTCCTCGCCACATCCTTATAACTCAGGGTACGGAAAGTGTGGGATAAACTACAGGAAGCACAAAAAAGTGAAGTACGTTGACGAAGCAGATTTGTACAAGCTACGGGAGAAGCAAACCTTCATTTGAGACGAAGAGCTGCAGGGTGGGGTGTTTGAAGTGACTGCGAGGAAGTGCAAAGTGAAGTTCGTCAATCCAATCCAGGTCTTCATAGCGATTCAGTAGCTAGCTAAGTTACGGATGCTAGAATTCTATCATGATTGCCTTGATAAGTAACTTAATAGGAGTGGCTTTCAGCTGATCATCATGGACACTGATTCTAACTACCTATCGTTCAGCCATGATAAACCATTCCCGAATCTTGTCAAGCCTCATTTGCGAGAGGAGTGGAAGGCAAACAAGTACCTCTGGTTTCCTCGGGACGATAACGGAGATGTCGCGCGGTACGATGCTCGCACTCAAGGTTTGTTCAAGGAGGAGTGGCGAGGGGGTGAAATGATAGCGCTAGCTGCAAAAAATAACTACTGTTCTGACGGTGTGGATCCTGAACATTCAACGAAGTTCTCTTGCAAAGGCGTGCAAGATCGAAAAGCAAACGAGGAAATTCTTTGTGCGAACGCATACGTTGCAGTAGTGACTCACCAGACTTCGATGAAGGCTGAAAACTGTGGCTTTCGAATCGACAAGCACAGCCAGACCATTGTGACTTACACTCAACAGAAGGCCGCTATCGGGTATTATTACGACAAGCGCCAGGTGCTCGAGGATGGGATCTCAACTACCCCTCTACGAATATAGCTTTCATGGGGACGAACATTCTCTCGAAGCTTTACTATGATCCAAGAAGCGGCTTCGTAGGTCCATCAAAGCTTCACCAGAAGGCTCGAAAGGTTAACCCATCCATCACGCTTAAGCAAGTGCACGAGTGGTATGCTAGTAAGGATGACGTGAGTCGCTTCCAGGAACAGAGGCCAGTGCACGCTGATTTTCGAATCGCTTCTCGCAATCCTAATGCTTGGCAGATGGACCTTGTGTTTTAGCCAGAGCTCGGTAAGCGTCCTCTTTTGGCTCTTGTTAACATTAACTCGCGCTTTAGATACGCTGCTATTCTGCCGGGCAAGAAGCAAGGTACTGTTCTGTCAGCGCTCAAGGTGTTTGTGGAGAAACACTGACCAACCACTATTACAAGCGACAACGGAACTGAATTTGTTAATCCGACTGTTCAAAAGTACTTCAAGCAGCAAAAGATTACGCATTTCAACGTGGAGCCAGGAGATCACGGTAAAGTTGGTAAAATCGAGCGGTTCAATCGTAGGCTGAAGCAGCGCCTATTGCGATTATATTGTGGTTACAGATAAGCTAATTCAAGATCTTGTGTACAATTACAAAATACAGTACACAATTCAATTGGTTGTGAACCTGCCGATGGTGTGGGGAAGGTGGACATCGAGGCTGTGCTTCATAATCTGGGAGTACTAGAGACGGCTGGGGACTCCTTCCCACTCGGAAGTCACGTTGTTTACAGGCTAACAAAGAAGATGTTTGGGAAGGAGCAGGCTGCTTGGAGCAAGGATGTTTACCAAGTGTATGGGTGGGATGGCTATCGAGTCGAGGTTCGATCAAAGGATCATCATGTGCTCTAAAAGCAACCAAACGAGCTGGAGATTGTGACCAGTCCAGTTAGCAGCGTTGACATCGAACCTGGTCAAGTAACCGATGCAGAGAAGATCCTAGATCACCGAACAAGCAAGGGTAAGTATCAATGCCTCGTCAAGTGGATACACCTCAACGACCCTTCGTTGGAGCCTCAGGCTAGCCTGCGCTTAATTGATAAAAACTGAATGAGCGCTCTGGAAAAACAATATTGGTAAAATATAGAGGCTGATAAGCAGAAGGATGTTTCCAAGCTTCAAAGACAAAGCGGACCGTGAGCAAAAGCAACAAGACCTGCTCGCAAAAGCCGAGCGAAGAAGTAGTCAGGCCTATGCGAAGCGAATTCAGTATGAAGAAGCGATTTGGGCGTCCGAGGGCGACAAGGTAGTCACAACCAAGCCAACAAAGTCGAGCGAGGCTCAAACTGATGACACATCGGTTCAGAGTCAGCTCGACCTGTTAAAAAAAAGCATCCCCGAGGTAGAGCCATTACCTTATGAAGTCCGTATTCAGGAGACGTTAGATATCCCCGGCGAAGCAGTATTGCCCAAATTAACACTCGACCCGACTCTGGCGAAGACGCCCCACGCTGTTCAAGAGACAATCAGAGAGTGGTTTTAGAAGTACCCAGGATTGGCAGAGCTGAGAGTCAGCCCAGTCAAGCTGGACGGCACTGTCGACACTAAGTATGTGCTCGGTAAGAAGGGGCTTTTATACAATGCTCGGTCAGGGAAAGTTGGTCGACCAAGGTCAATTGACTGGCACGCGACAGCTAATGCCGTGACGGATCAGTCGCTCGAGCACATTCAAGAAAGGACCAACGAAGCGATTGACCATATTCAACGATTTTATTCAGAGCATCCTGGGTACGTTGACGTCAGGTTTCGACCAATCGCTGTCGACGGTAAGCCAAGCAATGCGTTCTACCTTGGCCCGCATGGACGCCTCCATGACTTACGCACTGACAGGCCAGCTGTGGTCCTATACGATTCGCCTGAGGCTATCAATTGGCCACGAGTCAATGCCAACCAAGACACTGGCATTTCTAGGCGGCTCAATGATCGACTCAACGCTTTTCTCGACCGCGTGGAGGCAATGGAGGCGTCAGTGTTCAAACAGACGAACATAAAGCTGGGACACGAGGCGGGCGAAGACAGCGAATGTGACGGACAACGAATCCGTTGCTTCGTCAGACTCGTCATCAAGTTCACGGCGAAGCAGGCTGACGCTGACCCAGCTCGGCTACGATTCAACATCATTGAAGGAGCTGCCATTGCCGCCTGAGCGCTATCCAACTACCGGGCATCGGAACCAATACGATCCAAACGAAGTCATCGACCACAAGGCGAAGTACGGTATTAGACGCTTACTTGATCGCCGCGGTCGAAGAGCGGGCAAGGATGGCAAGAAGCGACTCGAGGGTATTGCGTATCTTGTGCAATGGGATACGTACCATTGTCAGATGGGCTGGGTCTGGAAGCGAGAGCTTCTTGGACTAGGCTGGATGATCAAGTTAGTTGACGCCTGGAAACCCTATTGTGCACGCAATGGACCTCATCTGTCAGTGACGCAATGGTACACGTTGCATCGACCGGGAGCGACGGCCTCTGCAAGTGGACGCTGTTTCTTTGAAGCACTTCAAGCCTGCGTCTACGGTCTTGGACGGATCGATCTGCTGCGTTTGGAGGTGTGGGAACGATTCATCGCTGTTTACGACCAGGATTTAGCAAAGGTGTCAAGCCCGCTGACATGGACGCATTTGTTCGGTTCATCCGCCAAATGGGGACGCGCATCAACTACGCCAAGCTCGTGCAAAACTAGTTGCACGTCTCCGCCACGAACGTCAAGCTGCTTGAGCATGAAGCTCGCAAGCTTCCGACCGGCTGGTACATCGTTCACGCTGACGAGGACGAGGACGAGCACTGCTTCGTGCTCAAAGCTCGCGGACCAGACGAACATCCGTCTATCATTGACAGGCTTGTTGAAGCTGAGGAGCCTCCGGGGTTCGAGGAGCCTCTCGACAACTTGCAGTGGATTCGAAAGACCTTCAGCATTCGACGTGTCAAGTTGATGCCAGATACCTGGGTGTTCAAGCCTGCTAGGAAGAGGATTAAACATGCGTAATTCACTATAGATGTCGAGCGTGTATCCGCTCATGCTCTGGTGCTTAGGAAGTTACTTTGCATGAGAGGGGCGCGCAGGTGCTTGGAGAAAAACATCTGAATCAGCTGTACAGCTGCGAGAGGGCGTATCTTCGCGTAAGATACGTTTGAAGAAATATTTCTTAACTATTTATCAAGTACGGTGATGGTATACACTACTACCCCGCTCATTGACTGCCACTTGTCACCAGAGTTCGCGATGGGCCGCGGCAACGCGTGCAAGAAACAGTCGCTGGCCAACAAGACCGTGCTGCGGCGCCACAAGAGAATATCGAGGAGGAAAACCGCCGACTGAAACAGCGGCTTGCCCAACTCAAGCCGTACTACAACACCAAGAAGTGGGACGGCGAGTGGCAGCAGCACGCGAAAAAGTTTAGCCACATGTGGCAGGACGGCACTATGATGAGATTTGTCCGATGGATACATTGACAGACAGTGCATGGGGGCAGCTGAATGAGAGCTGACGAAGGATGATTCCTCCCACATGAACTTTAGAAACGTGCCACTTCAATTGTCCCACTTGTTGGCTCCCGCCTCGCCCTTCGCCTCAGTTGCGATCTTACTCCGTGGTTGGCAAGCCAACTTGACAGGCCAACCCGGTCGAGGCCGCTGCCTCACCAGGCCACGTGGGAAATCATGGAAGTCAGTATACGAGACGAAGATCGAGTCGAGGCGACGTGGTCTGATCAAGCGGCGAGCGGGATGGCGATGATGCAACTTGGAGCCTCGGGAGGTGGCCAGACTACCGAGCTCGCACTTCGGATGCAACGTGATCGTGATATCCTCATCCAAGAAGTTTTTGACTCAGATGTGAGAGCAGTAGTCAAGGACGGGAAGACTGGTCTGCTGCTGTTTGCCGAAGTTGGCATGTGGGACTATGTCGATCACCTCATCGAGTACGATGCCGATGTGAATGACTTTGATGAAAACGGGGTAACTGCGCTCATGCACGCGTCTCAGCATGGAAACGTGACTGCCATGAAGTCCCTCGTACAAAACGGCGCCAACGTGAACGCTGCAGATGAATGTGGGAAGACAGCACTAATGCGTGCAGCAGAGAGCGGAATCCTCAAAGCTATATCGTATCTACTCAGGCATGGGGCAAACGTGAATGCTACAGATCATCATTGCATATCTGCTCTTATCCTGGCGGCAGCGAGTGGCAAGTGGCATGTTGTGAAGAGTCTCGCCGACAACGGTGCGGACATCAGTCTGGAAGACCACAGTGGGCGGTGTGTACTCATGTACGCGGCTGAAAGGAGCGCTTCCGATCGAAGTGATTGGGACATTGTGCGGTTTCTTGTTTCCAGAGGAGCGAATGTGAATGCTGTTGATCCAAGAAATCGCCGTACTGTGCTCATGTTTGCGTCGGCGGAAGGCAAGCTTGATATTGTCAAGTTTCTTCTCAACGCTGGCGCCGATGCTGCACGGGTAGATAGTGATGGACGTTCAGCAATCTTTTTTGCAACAAATAGCGGCCATGAAGAAGTGCGTCGCTTGCTAATGCGGTACGAGAGGTACCGAGACGGAACTGCCTCGATCGAAGGCAACTGGCATGCTTCTCCATTCGATATCGAGTTGGTAAAGTTTGAAAAAACCAAGAAAATTGGCGGTGAATATCTTGCCAAGTGGTTCGATGCCGATGTTGTGCTCAAGCTATTTGTTGCTGGTGCAAATGATTCGACTTTCGAGAGCGAGGTGACGGTTTGGCATCAATTGAGGCATCCGCACGTGATCAAACTGTACGGCGCATGTGACAACATTCATCACTTTTTTGTGTGCGAGCATGCTCGGAATGGGTCTCTTCGCGAATATCTTGCTGATTGCGACAGCTTGGGCACACGCCCGACACCGTGGAAGTTCCTGCATGAGGCTGCACTGGGTCTAGCTTACCTGCATGAACGCAAGATTGTTCATCGGAATCTTCGCGGCAGCAGTATTTTGATCGGGAACGACGGTTTCGCCAAGCTCGCAGATTTCGAACTGAGTGGCACAGAGATGCCACCTGAGACTCGACAGAGGGCAGGATCCGAGCTGGTTCGCTGGCAAGCTCCCGAGCAGTTGAGAGGTGAACAAGCGACATCTGCGTCCGATATCTACTCATTGGGTTTGTGCATTGTGGAAGCAGTGGGTGGTTCGAAGCCTTGGGGGACGCTACCGGTATCGCGCCTCCGCAGCACCAAACTTGCCTGGGACCCTGTTCCTGATGATAACAGCCCGCGTGGGCCTGCCCCACTCAGAAGGTACAGCACTGCCAGCTCCTTGGTAGCAAAAATGTGCTGTTTGGATAAAACGCAGCGCATTACTGCTTCATCCGTCGTTCAATTACTTTCGAAGTTTGCTGAGATTGAATTTGCTAGCATGCAACCGAATCAGCCCGAGCCCGAGCCCTCCACGCGGATCATCGAGGACATGTACACCAAGTTGGAGAAATCTTGGTCAACTTTACGGCTTATGCACTCACAAGACGCTGATGAGCTGCAAACCGAAGTATTGAGCGATATCGAAGAAATTTACGAGCGACTCACTCAGCATGCGCACCCTGTTACCGTTTTAGAAAGGTTTCATGCACTTCTTGATGAGTCCGCTGGGTTCCTTCAAGCGATGCATCGGATTCTGCACTTATCTTCTCCTCGAGTACTTTGCACCAGCGCACGCGCCGTTCTACATCGTATTGATGCCATATGGGCAATGATTGATGCCTCCCATACACTTGACGAGGCTCGCAGGCAGCGTCAAGAGCTGCTGCTCTCCAGGAAGTTCGACACCTTTGTGTCAGAGGAGACAGGCACCTTGTTGGTACTTCATGACTTGCGAACGGAACAAGATCGCGTTTCCTTCCAGCAATATCTGCTGTCAGAGATTGACCCTCCAAGTTCTTATTACTCAGAACGCGAATCGGCTATCATGAGGAAGGTGTTTGATGGCCTATCCAACCACGGAAACTCTGATGCACTCATTACGACGCCAGTGTGGTTTTTGCCGTGGTACGAGGTGGTCGTTGATTTCTTTGAATGTCTCGGTGAAGGTGGATTCGCATCTGTATTTCGCGCCAAATGGCTGGACTCGGACGTGGTAGTAAAGGAAGTACAGCGTGTGTGGTCAAGAAGGAACGGAGAGTGGACAATGAGCACTTGGTCAAACTTGATCTCATCGTCTATCGCAAGGTCATATCACATTGATGATCAAGAACCTCAACGTCAACTTCTCTCAATGTTTCACCATGAAGTGACCATCTGGTTCGGTTTGAACCACCCTCACGTGGTCCGGCTTTTCGGAGCATGCCACATCGGGACTCTAATCTTCGCTTGTGAGTACGCCACTAACGGGACGCTCGTTGAATACTTACAGAAGAACCCCCACGAAATTTGGGAGAAGCTGTACGAAGCAGCACTGGGTGTTCAATACCTGCACGCTATCGGAATCGTCCACGGGGATCTGAAGGGTAACAATATTGTGATCGGAAGTGACCGGAAAGCAAAGGTAACAGATTTTGGGTTGAGCTCTACAGAAGAAGATGGCATCGATGGTCAAGTGTCCGCGGCGTTCCAATGGGTGGCGCCCGAATGTTTCGGAGTTAGAGGGATGGTGTCATTCGCATCCGACGTGTATTCGCTGGGCATGTGTATTGTCGAGTCATTGCGAGTTGTTGAAGACGCAAGATACCGTCTGCCATGGGGCGAGCTAGATAACATAACTGTGAAGGTTCTCTCGAAAAGTGGCAAATTTCCATCGAGACCCCAGTACTGCACGGATATGCAGTGGGAGTTGGTCACGAAAATGTGTCGTTTCAAATCAGAAGAGCGAATCAAGATCTCAACTGTGGTCGACGAGCTGAGGAAACTGGCTTTTCCAAATGAAGATGGATCAGCAGCAGTTTCGACTTCAGGTCCAAGTGTATCCATTGGAGAAACCATCGCTGATATGAAGGCGACTTGCAACCAAAACGGAGAATCTTCCATTAGCCAGATCTATGAGCTGTTCTGGGATCGAATCAAACATGTGTCGTCGATGCAGATCGATAATCGCGAACTTGAAGGCCTGACAAACCTGACAACAACTGGCGAGTCTTGGACGCGTAGACTGATAACTTCAACAACCATGCTGCTTGAGTTTACCGAATTGGCTGTGCGAGGGTACACGCTCCATCGGAAGCTGGATAAGTTCATTGAGGCGACCTTCCTGGATGTCAGCAACCACGGCGAGATTCACGACTGGAAATCCAAGTGTCGAAGTATCATGGGTGCTACCGAAGCTCATCCGTAGTCAAAGTGCTCGAGGTCGAGAGAAAGGAAACGACGGTGAGTCCAGCATTATCTCGTTTGCGAATGATTTAGTGCTCACCATAACTCCATCTTGAATGGATGCTCAATAATTCACGTATGATGGTTTTCAACATTCTCCTCTCACACTGATCTCCTCAAAAACCCCGCTACACAGTCCTGCGTAAGTTAACATCCCAGGAGTGCAGCTGGATGCCCACCAGACCCCGCTCATTGATCACCGGAGTTCAGGATGGGCCGTGGCAACGCGTACAAGAAGCAGTCGCTGGTCAACAAGACCGTGCTGCGGCGCCAACAAGGATCCAAGTCGACAGGCGGCGATCGGTACACACGATTGCTCTTGACGTATCACAAAGGATATATGAGCGGGACTAACAAAACGCTGTGGCTATCTGGTGGATTTGTGGTCTTTGGGACTTGGAGCGACGGATGCAGTACATTTGAAGGCCAATTCGTTGTCTACTACAATGTGCTCGAGCAAGTAGCCCAAGAGATCGATGATCTAGAGACCATGTACGTCAACATGTTGGCGTAGTTTAGAGTGTCGAACTCATTAGTATTTGTTCTTCGGACGCAGGATAAAACTGGAGACTGTGACACATGTACAAGATATTGGGAACTTCCCGAGACTATCGACTCTACTAACAGAGGACGAGTTGCAGCTATTGCTTGTTGGCGTCGTTCACCGGCTCCGCTTCCAACTGCTTACCGATGCGCAAGAGCTGCGAATATCGTGCCGAATAGCAACGCCTCGTTGACGATATTCGTGGTGTCACACTTCCTATACACGCGAAATTTCTCGTCACTGACTCGTGTATTATCACTAGGATACCACCCTACCTCATCGTGCCCATCCATATCTGATATGAGAACGTAGCCTAGGGAGATGTGAAACCGAAACGAGGTGTTGACTTTGTTGAGAGCTTTCTCGAGTTTTTCATAGAAAGCACAGGTTCAATGTTTCGAAAACTATAATGCTCTTTTGTCCTCAACTGCACTTTCTCATAGCTCTTTTGCGCTGGTCTAACGTATGTTGGATCCAGATATGCTGTCAGCATCGTGGCTAACTTATGCGTCGGTAACTTTGATCTACTGTGATATTCGGCAATCTTCCGGATGCTTTTTGTGGGTACGTTTGCTGATGTAAACATCTCGACTCTCACCGCGCACTTTGATCCGACGCATCTGGCCGATGTCCCAACCCTTTGTTGGAATACGAAGCTGCTGAAGAGCTGAGCGCTCATGAGGAGTAAACGTTGACTTCTGGTACAGCTTTGTTGGTTGGCGAGGCTGCTTGGGGTCATGGTTGAGCTGAGCAGATAGTTTGTCGACGGGT
>JAASGX010000973.1:0-11232 GCA_023334415.1 Phytopythium chamaehyphon | reverse complement strand
TTGAAGTTGACACTGCGATAACGCCGGCATCGATTCGGCTTGGATATGAAGGAAAAACACAACCAGTCCCCAACACATCAGTACATAGTACGCCATTCGCAGTTGAGTGTGACGTCGAAGACCCTCTGTTGCTTTGGCTGCCTTCACCGAAGCTCGTCTGGTTATGCTTGACATTTTGCGAAACGCGCTTGAGCGGACCAAAATGAAGGGTAGAGCAGGTTTCATCTCTGAGCGAGGCTTTTCCGAAGGCAGTTTGTATGGCCCCTCTATACCGACAGCGCAAGCGACTCGATTCGATGAGGCAACAGCCTGGCTGAGAAGGACCTTCATACTTGTGCTTGTGGACAGCAAACCGAGAGAAAACCACATCCGACTGAAGAGATTCCAGGGTGATGTTACGACCACCAGCTGGAATTCATTGAAAGCATGAGCCATCCAGTTGTCGTTGTAATACAAGTAAGAAGGGAATCCGCGGATTTTGTAATCGAAATCTCCAATGTAAGCAATGAGAATGATTACAGGGATGCCGATACTGGATACCAAGTCAAGAGCACAGTTCAATGCAAGGTCAGCAAACCGCCTTTGAAGCTCTTTGCGCTTGAGCAAGTAGTGAAATGCCATCGGCGCCCAGCAGTTTATGACGAGAAGAATGGCATAGAACCTGTTGACTTCGACTCGAGGTAGCACTTTGCTCATGGAGTAGGCCTGGTTAGATCGAAGTATTGTTTCGACAGTCTCGCGAATCATCTGAAGCCGGTGGAAGTGGGCTCCATTGACACCAAAGAAGCCATCTCGATGGAAAAGCTTCAAGTAGATTGCGGTAGCGACTGAAAATACACACCCCATCGGGTTTTGCTGATACTTGGTTAGTTGTGGTGTGTGGATTTGTTGGAGGTTGAACGGGGTAAATCGAAAAGACATGTGTGTCACCGATCCGACGAGCATTAAAATGATGCAAACGCTATGAATCCCGCCCATGATACCATGGGCGATTGCAATGAGGTGATGGTATGGCGCAGGCATTCCGATCGCCATGAACGTGAGGATCGTATTTAAGTAGGTTCCACTCAGCTGCCAATAGAATGCCGCATAAACTAGATTGTAGCAAGTAGCGACGAAGTGTACTGCTAGCAGCACGACCCACCATAGTACAAGACAGACACGCGGAATCATCCCCCCAAGAGTGAATTGTCAATGTAGATGACGGTGGGGATGAAAACAATGCATCAAGGCACAAACTAAAGGAAACTGTGGCTATTTTTGCGCGCTGAGACGGTGAATAGCAGTCAGAGCTCTATTCTTTACTTTGACGAGAGTTTCCTTGTTCCCCTCACAGCATTCAGCTCGCTCTGATCAAGATGGGAAATCGAACTAGCGTGATTGAGAAACAACACACGAAGCAGTCACTTTTTCTGAAAGATTTACAATCCAAGGTCGATGCAAATGTTCGTCGACGGTCAGTAGTCCGGGAAAGTCTCTTAATCCCTGTGCCCGTAACTCCTATCTTCACAACTTTGCGCAGCTTATCGGTCGAATGGAACCTTTGTCAGGGAATTGACCCTGCACGACGAGTGGATGTTGTTGCCGACGCGAAGTTACAACGCAAGAAACTCAAGTATCTTTTCGTCGATAAATCTACGCGGTTGCGAGTGACAACTGAAACACTAACCTGCGCTCGAAACGAGCTGGAGATGCTTGTATTCCTTGCTACTTATTGCGAGGCCCTCACAGGTCGATTACACCCAAACCTCATCCACCTGCAGGGCTACTACACATTTCACGACAAGCTCCACATGATAGTCGAGTTCTGTGAGCTCGGGAACCTCATGAACGCATACATTGCAGATCCGGTTCAGGGGCTACGCCTGCGTGCACTACCCAGTGAATCTGAAGTTTGTGATTCAATGTTCCAAATCTGCTCTGGTCTCGCCTTCCTCCACGCTAACGGCATTGCCCATGGAGATCTGGCTCTAGAGAATATATTCGTGACAAGTGACAACGTACTCAAGCTGGGTGATTTTGACCGCGCGACCTTTGTGGGTGTTGAAAATGCACCGCAACTGCTAAGTCGAGCCAGTAGCGCACGTCGAGCATACGTAGCACCAGAGATATTTGCTTACAAAGATGCATCATACGAAGGTAACAAGATGCGCTTGGACCTGCAGAAGGCGGATGTGTGGTCCGTTGGCGTGATTTTCATCTTGATTCTCACAAAGCGGCCGTTATTCGACGCTGCTTCTCCAGACGACAATGGATTCCAGCTCTTCCGTCGCATTGGCCTTCGGTCCTACCTTAAAGCCATGTATCTTGAGCAATCGGCCATTTGCCCGATTTCTGACGAGCTCTTGGCTCTGGCCGACAGTTTGCTGCGCATCAACCCAAACGAACGGAGTACAATCCATGACGCGCTAAAGACTCCGTGGCTGCGCCGTAGCATAATGCAAACACAAACAACACCACGACAACCAACGACAGCCGACCGCAAAATTTCATCCATTCCAGGAGGAGGCGTGGGGCTCGACAAGCACGAAGTCATCGCTGAGGAGTAATGTGTAGAATGCAATAATAATGTAGCCGTTGAACAAGTCGAAGAGGTCTTCTGAGTCTCGAAAGTATCGAAAGTATCTTTTTCAAAGATACTCGCGTCGCTTGGGGGACAGATCGCTTTTCAGATCGCGATTATCCTTGGAGAGCTCAAGCTGCAATTATGAGAGCACGACGTCGAGTCCAACCTCTCGCGCATGCGGAGGATGCAGGTAAACCCAATGGAAAAGGAACAAACTCCAGGCGTCGAGATCTTGATGGAGGCACTATAGTCTCAACTTCGAAACGAAAATCGCTCAAGAAACAAAGCGGCAAGAGAAAACACCGATTGGCTATCATATCGGCTGCTCTCGCGTCGCTGGTATTTCTTTCAGTGATACTTCTGCTTCGTCCCTTGTCAGAAGAGTCGATGGCAGAGGCGTTGAGCAAGAACGAGGACGTTTCGAGCTTCTTGGACTGGTTTCAACAGGCCGGTGGACGCGCCAGCAATATTACAATTGCTCAATTTGAAGGAATGGGGAAAGGAGTGATTACAAGTGCTGATGTCAAGCTAGATGATGAGCTTGTCTTCGTCCCGAAAGAGATTATCATGTACGTTGACCAGGCACTCCAGTTGTGTTAGTTTGTCATTCCTGCTAACTTACGCGCTTCTCGGATCGTAGCTGTCAGGATACAATATTTGCTGCCGATAACTCAGCATCTCTCCCGACGCATGACCACCATACACCACCAGACATCCTCGCCAAGCTTGACTCATTACAGGACCGGGAAGACGAGTTGCTCACGGCATTCGTATTATTGGAGCAGAACAAAGGTCTGGCATCGCGCTGGTTCCCGTATATTCGACTCTTACCGCGCACACCTTCGGCTGAAGAGGCAGATCAAGTTATGTCGCCACTGTTTTTCAATACCAACGAAGAAATAGAGCAACTGCAAGACCCGCATATGATCATGATTGCTCGTGAGGAGCGCACCAAGGCTAAACAGGGCTTTCAGCGCTTTCAGCAACTCTTTGGCCGCCACCTCAGCCTGACTTCCAAGAACGAAGATATCACACTTACACACTACCTATGGACTCGATTTTTGATCAACTCGCGCGCTTTCTCCATCCAAGGACAACGCCTATTAGTTCCGTTTGGTGATTTCTTCAATGGTCAAGCCCAGCAACAGGTGCGAGAGCACGACAACGGCCAGCATTTTCTGAAATTTCACGCGATTCAGAACGATGGTATGGTTATCCGTGCTGATCGCACTACGACTAAAGGCTCCCAAGTGTTTGAAGACTACGGTGACAACGACAATTACATCTATTTCCTGTATCACGGATTTATCATGAACAATAACCCATTCGACTGCACTTTTGTTCGACTTCCATCTGTGGCCCCAGGACATGATGACGGCGACATAGTAACCTGGGAGATGAAGATGCGAGTGTTGCGTCATTTTGGTGTCAACAACGGCCCAACAGTTTGTGTGTCAGCTGACGGAAGGTAGGCATATTTGATTTATACTGATGCAGCTTCTGTGACTTGGATTAATGTTGCTGTTGCCACCAGTGTGCGCGAAATGCCAATCCTCCGGTTCTATCTCAAGCTGTATCAGATGAACGCGGATCGAATGACTGAGTGCGACAGCAAGAACCAGTATATGCATTGTTTCCTGTCGCGAAACGATCAAAGTCCAGAGGAGATCCGAACCTCGAATGGGATTCTCAAAACCGTCATTCATGAAGAGCTTGGCAGATACCCAACTACTATCCAGCAGGACGAACAACTTCTCGATGATGCAAATACTGCGAGAGAGATAAATCTCCACGCGGTTCGCTTCCGGGTGAGTCGGAAAAGAATTCTGCAAGCAGCACAAGCTGTACTCAAGGATGACACAGGAGATAAAACGAATGAAGAATCACTGAATGAGGGTACAAAAGTGATCCAAGCTGAAGAAGCCACTACCTATTCACCTCCTGTGTTATCCATTGAAGAAAGGTTTGGCCGTTTTAAGCACTGGATTGACTCCTTGTCATTCCCTGTTAACCATCTTGAGCTGCGCTATATCAATGACGCAGTCGGCTTTGGCACTTTTGCAGCAAAATCGCTGGCTGAAGGTGAAGTCTACCTCAGCGTACCTGTGAGCACCGTCATGAATGTCCGGACAGCAGTTCGATCGCGGTCAGGTTGGTTGACCCACATGTCGCGTGCCTTGGGTCACAAAATGAGCTCCGATTGGTGGCTCACACTTCACCTTCTGGACGAGTCTTACGGCTTACAGCATAAAGCGTCACAGTGGAAACCGTATTTGGACATGTTGCCGTCAATTGAGGACGGACGAATGGGATCGCCGCTGTTTTACAGCAATGATGGACCAGAGATTCAAATGCTGAAACATACAGACCTGTTCCCACTGATTGAAGCTTATCGTCAGCGCGTTTTCGCCGACTTTGAAGCATTGACTACTGCGATTGAGTCCCATAATGAAGGCGACCTTGCCCACCTGAAACAATGGCTCACACTCGAACGATTCCTGTGGGCCAACGCGATTTTAGACTCGCGCAGTATTTGGTGGGGCGGTCAACGTCATCTCGTTCCTCTTCTAGATATGGTAAATTGCCGCGAGCTCGCCCCCAATAAGCAGCATAAGGCTCACCGTACTGACAGGAATGGCGAATTTGCCGACACGCGTGCTTCGTGGGTGTTCCAGGCTGGCGATGAAGTGGTGGAGAACTACGGTCAGCCCAACTACATCTATTTGATGTACCACGGATTTGTGCTGGACGAAAACAGCTACGATTGCGCGCACTTGCGTATGGATTTCAGGACCAACATCAAGGATGAAGTCGTCAAGAGGAAAGTTGCCACGCAGCTTGAGTCAATGGGCGTGTTAGGTTGGACATGGGATATCTGTGTGGACGTCGAAGACGCCACGTCAATTCAAAACTTTGTTCGTCTGGCACTCCTCACAGCAAACCCAGAGCTGGCCGTGACCCAAGGTTTGGATTCCAAGCGAACAGAAGCAGCAGTCAATGCAGCAAAGACTCGCCTGGACAAACTCCGCACTGGCGAACACGACAGCAAGTTTCAAGGATCAGCCGCGTTGTACGTGAAGCAGCAAGCCTCTCTAATGTCGAAGCTCGTCAACATCCTCAGCACATTGTCCTAGCAATACCACAGCTCATAAACAAATGGGATGGTTTGAAAAACTCGTTTCGTCTCTCTCTTTACACTCCATAGCCCGTGGTGACACGACAATGGGCGCTGCATCTCTGGAAAATCACTCGGCGCCTCACGCCCACAGCCTCGAGGCCGCCGCGAAAACTCGGCACGCGAGCGAACTCCACGTTCCAACAGGGAACCGCTTAACCGCGGAAGGTGCTGGGGCGCGAGGCCTTGAAGACCGTGCGCTGGGCCTTGTTGGCCGGGCGCGGCAGGCGGTGGGCCAGCGGGAACTTGATCTGCGAGTCGTGGAACTGGTGCGTGCTGGGCTTCTTGGTGTCCTTGGCAGCCAGGATGGCCGTGCGCATGATCTGGATCGAGCGCGGGCGGGCACGGTGGCGACCAGCAAGCTCGGCGTAGAGCTGCTCGACGGCGCTGCAGAGCGTGACGTCGCGGTACTCCTTGTACATGTTGTGGGTGCCGCTGCGCGAGTTGTAGCGGATCCAGATGCCGTAGTTCTTGACGATGCGGCGGTTCTTCTCCGTCAGCTGTAGTGATGAACAGGATTTAAACGTTAGCAAGCCTGTCAATGATTGACAACTACTGGTGGTGCGTTCCCCGCACAAGGGCGCTTTCCATGAGGGAAAACCCGTTGTTTAGGCTACGTTCCGAGCCACCGAGTGAAGGCTCCGCAAGTTGAGATTGGAGCCCCACTCGGCAGACACGAGAGGAGAAGCGGTGCTTACTCGAACGAGACGAGAGAGGCTCCCTGGGCGGTTTTACCGCCAGCTAAACAACGGATCTCACCGCGATCTCGCTAGCGACAAGCGGCAAGCAAGCTGGAGCGAGCGTCGAGGGTCGGCTCGAGGGCCTTCCGGCTCGAACAACTCGAGCTCTCGTGGCAAGCAAGGCGCTTTGGGCGTCGCTAGGAGGGATGGGAAAGCGCCAACCCGGCCGTCTTTGGCATCTCATTGAGGAGCTCAGACGGCGGGGGCGGGGCGCGGCAGCAGGTCGACAAGGCGACTGACCTCGTTCACGTCGAGGATCTCGCCCGTGGTCTTCTTCATCTTCTTCATCTGGTGCAGGAAGTACCAGAAGCGCGACTTGGCCAGCACCTCGTTGGGCGCGAACAGCTTCATGCGGTACGCCGGCGGGTTCGGCTCCTTGTCCGTGGGCGCCTTGCGGCCAACGATCTGGAACTGACGAATCTGCGAGGGCGTCATTCCGACATTAGCCTTAGGTCTAGACCTCGAGTACAGAGCTGCTACTAGAGCTGGTAGAGCTGCTAGAACAGCAAGAGCTGGTAGAGCTGCAAAGGAAGGCGGCGTACCGGCATGGTGGTCGGATTCAGCAAGAGAGGGAGTTCTTCTGTGAGCGGCGCGGAGCTCCAAGGCGAGCAGCTACGGCAGCCACTGGTGACTGGCCAGCAGCCGTCCGTTCCACATGTCGATGTAGAGCGCCCTACATACAGCTCTGGGTCGCTCCAGATATGACTATCACTTCAAAAATGATATATAGTTGCATGTGATTGGAGGGATATATGTTTTCAAAGGTCTCGCTAGTGATGCCTTGAAAGTGGCAAAAACATCATGAGCGCATGGAGAAACTTTACATTGTCGGTGCTCTCATGATAGTTGGCACCGCGTTTCGAGCTGGTATCGGCCAGCTAGTAAGCTGACACCACAAGTTGCTGCAGCGATGGAGAGCATCAGGTGAAATTTTCCACTCGAATCAAAAAACTTTCTTGCCGAGACTTCATCTTCACGTTTGCTAGAACTAACAAAGGCGACTCAGTGATTTCACAGCCGACTTTCCGAGCGGCTGCTCTTCCATTCCCCTTCGACTACAGTTTTCCTGCCCCAGTGCAAGGTCTCCTCACGCATTTTCGACCTGATCTGAGATTGCAGATCTCAATGATATGGAGGTCAAGGTGTGTCGACACTTCACAGTCAACTGCGAATCTACCACCAACCACCACAGGTGTGTAAGGCCGCAATGAAGACGTCTCCAATGTCCATTTCCCAATCCACCAGCAACAACGCAAGTCGTTCTTCATCTCTTCTTGAGTCCTCAAGCCACCATGAAGCTCTCTGCACTGCTGACTGTGACTGCTATCGCCTCGATCGCTGCTCCGGCTGCTGCCAACACTTCGGCTGTCATGAGCTCACTACATCTCCGCATTCACGCCAAGGACGTAGGCTGCACCATCCCTAACGAATCGCAGTGCGGTGGTCAGAACTGGTCCGGCAGCACGTGCTGCGTCGACTCGAACTACGAATGCCGCGCGGATGACAACGGTGGAGATGTCCAGCGTTGCCAGAAGAAGGCAACAGCTTCGTCTGAGTCGCCCAACAGCGATAACATCGTGTACGTCGACGACTTTGAGACGTGCATGGGCGCCAATGAGGTCTGCACCTACCCCACCAGCACGTGCGTCTACTACGACGCAGGCCACTCGTACGCTGAGTGCAAGCCAGCCACTCTGCCATCGGGTGCACTATGCGGGCAGCACGACGGAACGAACGAGTGGGTGCACCCGCATTGCCCCGATGGCGAGGCGTGCTTCTCGGACGCAGGCATGACAGTCTCGTACTGCCATGAACTGGTCTACGAGCTCGTCGACGACTTTCTAGAGTGCTCGGGCGGCAACCAGGTCTGCAAGAACGCGGGCAGCACATGCCAGCGCTACGGCGATGGCTACGCCGAGTGCAAGTCAGAGACACTGCCGTCTGGGGCGCTATGCGGGCAGCACACGGCCTCGGCCGATTGGGAATACCACCACTGCCCGGCTGGCGAGACATGCTATTCGGACGCTGGCATGGTGGTCATGTATTGCCACTAAGGAGCTAAATAGGACGCGAGCGTGTGGCCTAGCCACTTTGGTTGATGGAGCTAACTTACAGCGAAATCGATCCCTTGAACCTCTGATGTCTCTCTTGATGTGCGGATGCATCCGATGACTGGAGGAGAGACACTCATGAATGCCCTGGACTCCAACGAGCATTGACGCAGGTCACAGTCGACTAACCTCCACGCTGCTTGCGCTACCACTTTCAGCCTGATCTGACATTCCAGATCTCAATGATATCGCAGTCGGCTTTGGTCCGCACTTCAACTGCAAGCCCAGCGCCAGCCAAACTCCATTCGGTCGAGTGAAGACACCGCCCACCGTCTTTCTGGAGTTCACTGCTCAATCCTCCAAGTCCAGGGCAAGTAATTCTGCTGCTTGCTTCGCCAGCTTCGACTTCCAGCTGCTCACCATGAAGCTCCCCGCTTTGTTGCTCGTGACTGCGGTCGCAGCTCCGGTCGCTGCCCACACGTCCGCCGACATGAGCTCACTGCGTCTTCGCATTCACAATTCGGAAGAGGTCTGCACGATCACGAAGGAATCGCAGTGTGGAGGGCAGAACTGGAGCGGCAGCACGTGCTGCGCCGACTCGGACTACGAATGCCGTGTGGACGACTACGGTGCCAACGTCCATCGCTGCCAGAAGAAGACCTCAACGTCTTCATCCGTTGGCACTGTTGCTTCTGTTACCAAGACCAAGTCGGTAAAGTCGACCGATATCGACATCACCGTGTACGTCGAAGACTTTGGGACGTGCTTTGACCCCAGCGAGGTCTGTGCCAACCCGAGCAGCACGTGCGTCTACTACAACGCCGTCTACGCCGAATGCAAACCGGAGACGCTGCCATCGGGCGAGATGTGCGGGCAGCAAGACGGAGAGAACGACTGGGAGTACCCTTACTGCCAGGAGGGCGAGGAGTGCGTGGCTGACGGCACCGAGTCGTGGTGCGCCACGCCCGCGGAGGCTGAGTGGTTCGACGCGTCTGGCGCCGACGACTTCGTGTACGTCGAGGACTTTGAGGAGTGCACAGCCGAGAACGTGATCTGCAAGAACGACATGAGCGTGTGCATCTTCCACCACCGCGACTACGCTGAGTGCAAGCCGTGGACGCTACCATCCGGCGAGTTGTGCGGCCAGAGCGACGACGTCAACGAGTGGAGCTTCCCGTACTGCCAGGACGGCGAGGACTGCTTCCTGGACGCGAACAGCACGGACTCGTACTGCCAGGTGCCTGAATACGAACCCAGCCATCGACACCGACACCGCCGCGGTCACAATGGACACCTCCAGGGCCACAAGTCGAACGAGGTGTGGGTCAATGTCTGGCAGGACTGCACAGCGGCGAATGCTCGTTGCAAGGACAGCTTCTGCCTTCCCCACTCCATGTACTACGCGCAGTGCATGCCGACGACGCTGCCCCCAGGAGCACTCTGTGCCCAGCTCGACATGGTGACGTACACGAACGTGTGGATGTACCCCATGTGCTCGAGAGGCGAGACGTGCCGGAACCAGGCAGGAAGCACCGACTACGTGTGCACCAAGGCGTAAGTAGCAGCAGCAAGTAGGCGATGAATGAGCTTTAGAGCTGGAAACCACAGCGATACGAAAACGATTGATTCCATTGCTCGCTGCGAGCCTAGAAGACCTGGCCGGCCATGCCCCAGTTGGACGGAGCGATGTCGTCCAGGTTGACGAACACGCGCTCGGCAGGCAGGTGCAGCTGAGCCGCGACGGTCTCGGTCAGCGCCTTGACGGTCGCCGGATTCTTCTCGGGGCTGATCTTGCCAATGCTGCGGATTTGGATGAAGGCGCACGGCTGCAATCCACCAAGTCAACTAGTGAGACTTTGCAGTACCAACAAGGAGATTAGGAGCAGCAAAAACGCACCGCGTCCGTGCCCTGGAAGATCATGGGCACCTCCAGGTCGAGCTGCGCCATGACGTATTGCTCCGGGCGGTCGAGCGTGACCGAGAGGCTCTGCGACAGCGCGCGGACGGCGGCATTGGCGTCCACGCTGGCCTTGGGGACGTTCGAGGACACGTGGATGAACGGCATCTTGGCTTGAAGGCTTATAGGACGAGGAGCTCTGCGAGGTTGAAGGCGAGTCGGCGAATGGCACGAGTGAGATCGACGCGAGCCTGGCTCGGGCTCCGTTTACGTAGCGCATTTGGCTTACGTGGGACTCGCATGATACGCAAGTGGATCATGTCTATCGTACAGCAACTGCAATTGGGATCGAGGCACCAGAGCAACACGCAAAAACGCATCCAGAATGACCCAACAACGTATTGGATCAGCACCAAGCAGCATTCGGCCTCTGTTGGTTCTCTAGGTCATCTTCACAGCTGTGAATATGTCGAGCTCCAACTTGAGGCATGATCATGAGCAGCGAGGTTCGGCGTGAGCCATGCAGCTCTGGACAAGTTGACTGCGGAATAGACGACGGCCATGAACCACAAGCAAAAGCGATGCATTGAGCGAAGATTCTTTGAGATGCGTTAAGGTGCGAGCGATGCTAACACTGCAGATTTGTCTGTTGTCGCTGCTGGGTTGGGCTCGGCAACTCGCAGCTCAGCCCATCGTCTTGCCGTTCATGCCCCAGTTGGACGCCGCGACGTCCTCCAGGTGAATCGAGATGCGGCCGAGCGGGAGGTTGAGCGCCTGCGAGACCGAGTCGGACAGCACCGCCA
>JAASGX010000972.1:0-11232 GCA_023334415.1 Phytopythium chamaehyphon | reverse complement strand
GGCTTGGTGCCGAGGAGCTTGAGCTCACGCAATAAGTTGGTCGAGGGGATCGCAGACGACATGTCTGGAAATGAGGAGCTGCCAAACCCAGCTTTTACCAGCTTTTCTTTCGTGATTCCTGGAAAAGTGTCGTCAAATGCTCAAGAAAGCGGTTGAAGTGCTTCACGCCGATCGTTCGGATTCTCTCGGCTCGCTCGCACTTCAAACGAACTAAGCAGCGATGGTCGCAAATGCTCATCAGCTTTCTGACCGCGTTCCCGATTTTTTTCGCGTTGAGTCTGCTTTCCAGTAACTCCTTTCGTGATTGATGGTTTTGAACTTCACTACGAAATGAGAAATGCAATTGTCAAGACGAATTCTTTCTTCCTCTCGCCTTCGACCCTCTAGAGATACTGGTGGCATGCCACCTGGAGTCTAGCACGGAAACACAGCTCTGCAACTTGTAACATGTTGAAGCAAAGATCAACGCAACAGGAGGAGGAGGATGCGGCTCACTCGCAAAGCAAAGATCTGCCAAGCGTTTTGACGCTTCTAGAAGGACCAGTGAACGATCTCTATCCTCTTTCTCCTGTAATGAAGCTCAAAGCCTACTGTTGACGAGACATGTTGCATGGCTCCTTAGCCCAGCGTGTAATTCTTCGGACACTCTGTCCACCACGATCACCGGCTTATTTGATCGCAGCTGATGGTCGCTCTGGTCGTCATGGTGCCTTCGTTGCTGCTGCGCTGCCGGTGTACATCCTTCGCTCGGTCCGCCCTCGCTTGCGCGCGAATGGATACATTTTTCCGCCGCGTTCTGTCCTGTGATTGGCCCAATCCAAATCATCTGGCGTATTTCGTCCAATCCCCGCGCGCCCATACCGCGCGTCTTTTGCGCGGGTTCTTCCCCCCATGCAGATCAGCATCTTCCAGCCCAGCCGAGAGCAATCGCAGCCATGGACGACGTGTCGCTCAAGCACAAGGAGCAGGCCGCGCAGGCGCAGGACCGGGACCTAGACAGCCTCATCTTCAACGACAAGAAGGAGGGGGCCGAGCCCTCGCAGCAGGAGCGCAAGGAGCAGGAGCAGGCGGAGGACGCCGAACCCAAGAGCCGCTCGTCCTCCATCGGCAACGTGCTGCCCGTGGACCGGCTCAAGAACGGCGCCTCCACCGCCACCAAGTGCGTGGCTGGCGCCCCCGCTTCTTGTACCGCACCGCTGGGCTGACGACCGCCAACTGCCAACACAGGGTACTGGGGCAGACGTTCTCGCTGCTGAGGGAAAAGTCGAGCGTGGCGCTCGAGTCGGCCAAGCACTCGAGCGCGGGCACGGCGCTGGCCGACGGGCTGCAGCGCGCAGCCAACGCCAGCTCGGAGCAGATCGGCAAGCTCAAGGAGTCGGAGGCCTACAAGAAGTCGGCCAGCATGGCCTCCTCGGGCTACGAGCGCACGTCCATCGTCGCCTCCGAGGCGCTCGAGAAGGTGAGCACCTGGGCTGCTAGATGCGGTTCGACTAGGAGGGACTGTCTAACGGAGACGATTGTTGCGATTGTGGCAGGCGCGTGCGGGCGCGAGCGTCGGGTACGAGAAGGCCAAGCACGGCGGCAGCGCGGCCATCGAGACGATCAAGGCTAAGGTCGGCGACCATAAGAAGCCCGACCAGTAATCCACGCCACTAGGGCCCCGCAGACGCGACGACGCGCTCCATTTGCTACCGCCAGCTCGACTCGTCTTGCGCGGATCAGCTTCTTTTGTTCCTTTCTCCTCCCTGATCGTGATTGTGTGGGGTTTGCCGTGCTGGCGCCGATAAACAAAACAAATACATGATGTAGTCCCCGTGCCAGACCACCTCGACAAGCTCACACTTCTAGACAACGATCGAGTCGATAGTACAGAAAGATCGCATATCCATCCGCTCGCAGCCGCGACTCTTTGACCAGCATGGAGGTTGCGTTGGACTCAGCATTGGACGAGCTTCGCGCACTATGTGCTCATGGCTTCGGTCCAAGCGGTTCCCATACGTTGCTGTTTCGACCGCCAGACGCGCCGCTGATCACTGGCAATGGTCACTCCGCGCTCGTGGCGTGGAAAGAGACCCTAGACAGCCCTGCACAGGACGAAGATGATCTGCAAGTCAGCAAGAGAGGGATCACCAGAATCGTGCTTTCTGCAGTGGAGGGATTGCATCGAGAGATCGGGGACGGCGCGAGTGAGCTCGTGTTGCTACTGCATGCTGCGTCAAAGCTTGTGGCGAGAGAGTTAGGAGATTCCTACAGGACTCGAGGGTGTGCGGCGTATAGACAGCTCTCGAGAGCCCTTGGCGAGCTCAAGTGGATGCTGAAGGATGAAATTGGCAGCAAATGCGGCCGCTTCCAGCTGAAAATGCGCGTGCCGATTGAGGTGACGCGCGTTATGGAATCTCCAGCGAATGACGGCGAGGATAGTCATAGCCATCTATTTGAGCCTGTTGGTCAATTCCGCGACCAGCTCATGAATGTGCTCACATCAGCACTCAATGGTACGGTTGGAGCCGACACTGCAATCTTTCTTTCCAACCTGGTGGCCCAATGGATATTTAGCTCCCGTTACAGCGACTGCCAGCCACTGACTTCAGACTTACTACACAGGCGCGTGCAGCTTTACCTGAAACGAGCCTCGGACGCTGTAATGTGGATGATGTCGTCTACGTTAAGATCTTCGTGTGTGGTACCGCCTGGTGACTTCATTCTTCGCCAATCCGTTGTTGGGGCCCAGCAAAAGCTTCAATTTAACGACGCATTATCACAATGCACAGCGAGAGTGCGATTTCTATGCATTTCTTGCCCTTTATCGCTCCATAAAGGCTCAAACCTCGTAACTGTATCATCTAGCACATCCAACGCAGAATTTGACGATTGGTCATCGATGAAGAACGCAACACACTCATTCGTTTCGCGCTTTATCAGCAGTTTGAGCACTGTTCACAAGATTCAGCTGGTAATTTGCACCGAGCCCATCAAAGAAGATGTGGTCGCCCTGTTTACTCGTTACAGCATTGCATGCGTGCAATATGCCGAGCCCGATGAAGTTGCTGCGCTTGGCATTGCGAGCGGAACTGTAGCAGTTGCAACTCTATTTGACGATATCACACTCGAGACGCATATTGGTATATGTCGAGCTGGAGTTGGCGTGTTTCGACTCCAGCATCGCCTTTGTCTGCGTTTACGTGGAATCGAACAAAGCCTCGATCTCCAAAAGGACAACGGGTCGAGTTACGACGTGGCTGTCCCACAACTACTTGTGTACGCGCCGAGTAAAGGTATCTACAAGCAGTATTTTGAGTGCATCGTCAAAGCTCTTCGAGTTCTTCACGGTTGGTTCAAGCCCGATGGCGACAACAAGTTGGACTCTGTATTTATCTGCAAAGGAGGAGGCGCCGCTGAGTTCGCAATTGCAAGGCTCATGTTAGGAAACGCGACCGATTTGCCAGTCGTGAAACACATAGACCGTCATTGGGATGACAAAGCTCATTTCGGCACCATGGCAAGGCGCATTGTCAGTGATGCACTGCTAGAAGTTGTTATGCAGCTGCAGACAAACATTCGTCTTGGATCTGGAGAAGATAATAGCGCGATGCAAGCTAGTCGACGTATGGTGCTCGCTGCACTAGCGTCTCGAACAGCGAATGCAAGTTCTAAGAGAGGTGAGCTCGATGAGTATCCATTCTATTTGCTAGACCAAAGACACAGCATCAAGACGAGAGCTGGCGTGATAACTTGCCCGCAATTGGTTCGAGCTGATCCAGGCGCTTTAGGGCTCGTTCATCCTTGGGCACGTACCGAAGTCCTCCTATCTCAGACGCTGGCCACTCTGGAGCAGCTCTTCAGGATCGATTTTGTTGTTCGCATCAAGTGCGTCAAGGCATTAGATGAAGTCAAAGAAGTTAGAAGGAAAGCACGCGTAGGGTAAGATGTTGAGTATATCATCGATTGAGGCGGCGGCCACCATGGTGTCTAGGTTGGGGGCGAGCTTTACTTGGCGCCAAGCAGCGCAAAGTAAGTCTCAAGGGTGTCGGCGACGTGGATGACGTTCGGTACTGAGGGGGTGACGGTTGCGCCGGTCGTGACGTGAATGATGCGGGGCACATGTTTCTCCAGCTCGCGCACGACCCCAGCGTCGACTGTCATTGCGTCACCACGACGTTAGATTCCAGATAGCTCCCACCACCAGGAAAGCCCACCTACCCTCAATGTGGACCTGCGGCTCGAGCTGGCGCACGAAGGCGATCTCGCCGACGGTCGTGGAGCAGAAGAGCACCTTGTGGGGTTTGACGGCGCCCTTGAGCTCCTCGTCCTCTGCCAGAAAGGCGCGCAGCTGCTGCATCTCTCGCTTCTGCGCGTCCGCGTCCGCGCCTGCCACCAGCGCGCACAGCACGTAGACGTCTGCGACGCGCGCGAGGTCCTTAAGCAGCGCGGCGACGCCCTCTCCGGCCCACGCGAGCGCCCCGGACGTCTTCCGGTCCAGCAACGCGGCACCGCTGACTGTCAGTGTGCGCGCCCCATAGCGCACCGGCAGCGCGGCGTGCAGCTTGGCCTGGCGGTCGGAGAGCCCGGCGGTGGCCACGACACGGACGGGCGCCGAGGGCGCGCCGGGCGCCGCGCGGCCCACGATCTGCGCCGCCCCTCGCTGCTGGTTGTTGTTGTTGAGGTTGTTGCTGTTGGCGTTGGCATTGGCGCCCGCGCGCAGCTGCTGGATGTAGACGTAGCCGGTGCTGAGCAGCACCACGAGCAAGATGAGCAGCACGCCCAGCAGGCTCTCGTCCAGCATGCCGTCCACGGCCTCGGGGCGCGGCTTGGCGGCCATGGCGAGGCGAAGTGAGGTCTCGCTTTGACTGCGAAAAGATCATCCAACTGGATGTTTATAGTCACTGTATCGAGGGACTGCTCATCAGTGTCGGGAAATTCCGACCAAAAAGTCAAAGAGCGAGCCAGCGAGCATGAAGGACGTGGCCGACTGCTGCTTCCAGCAGCTCTACGGGGAGCTCGTGCGCTCCATGGTGCGTGTGGCGCTGCTTTATGACGACGTGTGACGGCTGTGCGTCACAACGAGCCGTCGATGACCCCCGGGGGTGCCGTAGATCCAGCGGTACCCGCTGCAGCCGGTCGAGAGCCCCACGAGCGCCGACGTGGGCGACGTCGAGATGGCCAAGAGCCGCCGCGAGGAGCTCATGCGCAAGCTCGAGGGCATGGGCTACGACGTTGGTTACCGCTTCGCCGAGCGGTGCGTGTTGGAAGCGTTGGGATGGGAAGATTCGGGGCTGATCCCGTGTTTTGGTGGCGGATGAAGCTCTGCCAAGGACCGCCCGCGCATGCTCGAGCCGCTGGACGTGATCAAGTTCGTGTGCAAGGACTTCTGGATCGCCATCTTCAAGAAGCAGATCGACAAGCTGCAGACCAACCACAGGGTACAGCACGCGGCATATTTATCTTGCGATCAATAGTTTTTGCTGATGCGTCCCCGCCATAATCTTGCAGGGCGTGTTCGTGGTGCAGGACTTTAGCTTTCGCTGGCTCGCGGGCATCTCGTCCGACAGCGACCAACACACCAAGGAGATGGCGCTGCTCTTCCTCGTGTTCCCCTGCGGTCTCATCCGCGGCGCGCTGGCCAACCTCGGACTCACTGCGATCGTCAACGCCGACGTGCCCGACGTGCGCAGTCTTCCAGGATGTGAGTGCAGCACGTGCCTGCTCCGAAACGGTTGCGATTGCTGTGTCTGACGATAGGTTGCATCCCTACGCAGGTTTATTTAACATTAAGATCAAGCAAGGGTGATTGATGGTAATGAGAGTACAGATCAACGCGATGCTTCAAGTACATCATTGGCAATTTACTATCGCGAAAGGTTGTTGATCCTTTTGGCTCGATGCTTTGAATGGGTTGCCAATCCAGGCAGTTACTCCCCATCAAAGTCGGTTAGCATTTGCTTGCCAAACGTGTCGATGAACTCGTCGAGTTCATCCGAGTGGCCGCCTCGTGCGCGACCACGAGGAAGTTCGTCAGGACGGTAGAGGTCCACAATGAGCACTATCCGCGTCTTCTCGTGATGATGATTGAACGCGTAGTGCAGCTTGGAGTCGTCGAAGACAAACAGCTGTCCCTCTTCGTGGTACAGTGACTCGCCGCCGACCACCATGGCGCAGCACGGCTCGCCATTACTTTGCCGAGGCACGATGAGTGGAAGATGGCACCGCAAAATATCGTTGGAGAGGTCCGCCCAACCTCGATGGGCTGCAAGCGTCGTGTTCGGTCCGAGCTTGGAGAAGAGCGCCGTGCGAATGCCGGGAATGCTGCGTAGGATTCCAACTGTGCGCGGACACAGGTCGCAAGTCGGAGGCACCCACACAGTCTTGGAAGCGTCATATGCAGGGAACGTGTAGCAGAATGGGAAGACGCGCCACTCGCTGTCTTTCTCTTGGTAGTGTTTCTCTGGCCAAAAAGGCCACGACGCTCCTTGTTGTACCGCTAGCATTTCCTCAAGAATCACTTGGTGGTTGTCCTCGAGAACTTGCAGCTGCGGGAAGAGCTCGCGGTACGAATAGTAGTTGGGCATATCGTCGTCGTAGATCTCTCCTTCGCTCTCGTCGGCACTCTCATCCTGCTCGACCGACCCCTCGAGCTCATCGCTCCAGTGTTCCGCTTCGGCGTCCGCATCTGTCTTGAGCTTCTGGAGGCATACGAGCCGGTAGCCCATTTGGTCACGTGCAAGCATTTCGTACAGTGGCGAGTTCTCGACAAAGAAGAACGATCGCAGCTCGTCGTGGAATTCCTCGGGCGTGAAGCGAAGAATGAGCTCGTCTGTCTTGGCCGAGCCGAGCTTGGAGCCCATCGCAGCCTCGAAGGACGCCAGCTGCTCGTGGACAACTTCAAAGGCTGGTGCCGCGTCAGCGTGCTTGGACGTCGGCGATCCGGAAGCGATCGGCCCCAGCAGACTGCGGTGCACATGATCTGCTTGCTCGTCCGGCGGAATGAAGTCCGCGACGAAAAGTAGCCCGCCGGGTTTGAGTACGCGCTCGATCTCGCTCACGCCTTGATCGAGGTCGCGCACCTCCTGAAGGCTTTGGACAGCAACAACGACATCCACTGAGCACGAGGCAACGCCGCGCATGATCTCGCACGATTGGTGGTACAGCCGCAGCTTCCTGTCGCGGAACTCGGACACGTGGGCCGCAAAGCGGTGCCACGCCTCCTTGCTGCGCTCGAGCGCCTGGATCGACAGGTCCAGGCCGGCGATCTCGGCCTGCGGGAACATGGTTTGCAGCTCGCAAAGCCCTCCGCCGGCGCCGCACCCGACGTCGAGGATCGACAGCTTCTTCCTGCGCCTGAGCGTCGGGTGGTCCTCGCCGGCGAGCGCCACCAGCTCCTTGTACAGCTGGAGCTGATACTTGTCGTGCTCGTAGGACGCGCGGAAGGCTCGCTCGGACTCGGACTCGTCCTCGAGTTCCTGCGCCTCGGCCGACGCGCGGCGGCCCGCGCTGTGGTAGCCCACGTTGCAGCACACGCGGTGGTGGCCCGCGTAGATGGGCGAGTGGAAGAGTCCGTCGTAGAAGGCCTTGACGCTCGGCAGGTCGGCGGTCATGGCGCGCATGGCTGCGGGGTTTCTAGGCGTCGGCTGGGGGCGCGAGAGGCGGCGAAATGGAGCGCGGCGGCTGGTAGAGGCGGTGGAGGCAGCGGCGAGAGCAGCGCGGCGGCCAGAAAGCGTTGGTGGGCGCCCGCAGTCGACGTCAGCGGCCGGCGACGGCAGCTCGTGGACCACGCGGCCGACGAAATGACGCACATGACACGCGCCTCGCATTTCTATGGCAAAGGCTAGAACTCAGGTCCGATAAACTTGATTTTTGTATGAATAAAGTGGAGCGGTCTAGATTATGATCCACATGCAGATCTGGAACGCGAGCAACCCAAGTCCTCAGCTGCTGAAGCACTAAAGCTTGCAACCAAGCAGCAAAGCAGCAGGAGCTGGATCAACAGGCCTCTTGAGAATAGGCAGTGCGATGAGAGAAAGGCCAGAAAACCTATTCGGAGGATTGAGAGACGCCTACTTCGTTCGACGCTCTAATAATGGTGATCGAAAGGAAGATACTACAAAACTGGCAAATAGCTCGCATCTAGCTCGTCTGGAAGGCTCAAAATACTTTGTAGCAAAGCAGTGTAGCTGAGGCTACCACCGGAAATCTAAACCTGCACGCCTCGTTGCCCGTAGACTTGCATGCACTGTTCCTCAGAGTGCATTTGGCGGAGCTCCAGTAGAGAAGATCACTACCGACGATGGGAAAGCAGAGCAGTGCGCAGAGCAGTACACAAGACAACAGTACAAAGCAGCGTCAGCAAGTAAAAGTCTCGAGCCTTCGTCAAGGTTCAAGCACCAATGGAAACTCCCCGCGAAACGTCAATACAGCACTACGGCAGACGACAATCAAGCAGCATGGCCGTCGTCAAGAGTGGATTTCTAAGTATGAATGCGAGCTTGGTATGCGACCTGTTCGTGCCGGATCGGAGCAAAAGGTTGTGGAGGCGTGGTGTCGATTCTGCGAGATATTTGGTCGAGAGGATGTAGATGAAACTACCGGTTCATTGATTGATCACCTTCTACAAACAGATTCGAGGCAAAAAACTAAACGCATCAAAGTTTTCAAGTCTTTTCGGAGTGATAATATAGTTAAGCACTTGAAAGAGCAGCACCCTGCTCATTGGGAAGCCTATAGTGCGCTGGCAGCCGATGACTTGGATAGACGTCGCAATTTTTTTTGCACGACGAATCTCGTTAATAACCTCAGTCAACTCCATCACACCGTCAATATTCCAAACGGCGTCGTCAACATCATTCTGCGTCTGCTGTCGAACCTACCTGATCCTAGTGATGCTGGTTCTGACTTTGTAGTAGTAGATGACAAAATTCCGGTACCCCGGATCTCGGAAGACTTCCTTGAGCTAGAGAGTGGAGACTTCTCTATGCTAATTTCTAACAAAACCCAGTTCGAAACAATTATGCGCTGCATCAACACTGCAACAAGCTTTCGCGCAATTTCGTGTCTATTTGTCATATTCGGCGAAGCCATCGGTAGCCTCAAACTTGGTAAACCGAGTGAGGAAGATGTAGCTCGCACCATCAGAAAAATTGTCGCGATCAATCTTTCAGCGCTGCGTTCGATCCTCACACACGTATGGGGATTCTCTATCCTCGTAGATGGAGCTACGCATCGTTCAAACGGTTACTTTGATATGCGAATTTCGTTTGAGGTCGACTGTTGCATCCACAATGTCCATCTACTCGCAATTCAATGGGCGGTAAGGCGCACACAGCATCAAGCTATGCCGACCTCGTCCTAGGCGTTCTTGAAGACATGGGCGGCGATCAAGTGGTGTCAAAGCTGATTAGCATTTCAAGTGATGGTGCAGCAACTATGCTTGGCTGTCGCCAAGGTTTCGCAATCAGGATCCGTGAGGCATGTGCAAAGCGTAGCGATGGGGCAGTAATGATTTCTTGGTGTGGAAGCCATCAGCTCAATCTCGCGGTCGATGCGTTCCTTAAGGAGCTGGACGACCTCCTAGACTTTCGCAAATCACTCTCAGCTGAGATCACATTCACGAGACGGCATGATACCGTTCGAACCGTTGTAGGTGAGTGCCCTACCTACGCCACTACTCGCTGGGAGTCGATCCATGACGCGTGTCACTTTCTTTCCGCTAACTGCGAGGTTCTTATGGAATTTCAACGTGAGAAAAAGGATCAAGAGACGTCGACTGATGCTTGGTGGCTATGTCTATTCGTCGTCACTGAGCTCACAGAGTCTCTACGGTACTGTTTCAGGTGTATGCAGTATAAAACCGTCACTATGAACGAGCAGTATCGTGCACTCGAGAAATTTATTCATGGCCTCTAACTCAAGTATGAGAGTGATAAGACTGCGGGAGGAGCTGCAACTACGCCTGTGTGTGTCGAGAAGGTCACTCAGCGCCTGAAGTGCGCATCCTTCAGCTCTTCGCGTATTTTTGAGCGGCATACAAAGGAGGAAGGAGAAGAGCTGGCAGTAGGACTTGTGAAAGCGATAAGCCTGCTCATATCTCGGGTTCAACGTATCCAGATTGAGGTACAAGCAGAGGCATTACAGACAAACGCACCGGAGACACCGAAGGACCTCATCGAGTGCGATCCGACCGTATTCCGCAAGTTGATCGAGGAGCAAGGCAGTCGTCTAAGATCACGGTTTGGCCCGACAGTATGCAATGATATATGGCTTGAGCGCAACAAACTGATTTCTCGCTACAGCGAAGACAGTGCATTTCGTCGGCGAGTTGACGGTGTCAACAATCTGCCATTCGGAGAAGCGTGGCAGCAGCTTGATGGCAAGGTTGCGAGGAGCCGTCTATTGGCCTTCATTGCTGGTCTTGCATCAAGAGCCCCCGAAACACACACCGTCGAAGGAGACTTCAGCTCCCTTAAGCAGGCCAAGAACAGTCAGCGTGCCTGCCTCAGCAACTATGCAATGGAAGGACAGCTTCAAGCGAAGCAGTACTTTGAGCTGCTTGCTCTAGTAAGTCGGATTCAGAGCCAAGTGCGTGAGGAGAAGAGTTTGACTTAATCAATGTAAATCCCACTGCTAGCCTACTTGAAGAACCGCTCCGCCAAACAGAGCCATTATGGGCCGAGCCTAGTTCGATCACTGGCTACTGCCATATATCTGACTGAGTCGGTTTGTAGGCAGAAAAAACCATTCTCAAGAGGCCTGTGGATCAAGCATCATGTCCTGCGTCGGTACGGTGGTGGCATTGGCACAGCTGCTGCACCGAGGTGCTTCGTCGCAATGAAAATACGCAAGGACTTTCCACATGTTTTCATCAATACTTGTGTCGAGAGGTCTCACCCGCTCCCACACCACACCACACCTTGCTGCTTGCTGCCAGTTAATTCTTGCTTTAGAAAGCGTCGAGTCTGGTGCAAATATGAGTTAAAGAAACTCATGTTCAGCGTCTGCGATCGTCTGCTTCGTGGTGTTTAGCGACATGGATACCCAGCACCTTCACCATGCAGACGCGAGCGAGCAAAGCACAATCGCTACCAATTCCAGCCATGCAGTATAATGCAGTCAAGCCGTGTTGTGCATGCTCACCAGCCTGTCCTGCAAATACTCACCCTCGTTGACGTCACGCGCTCACGTGCTACCAGTGTTGTTGAAAGGGATCCGAACGAAGGTGTCATAATGCAGTAAAACAAATCG
>JAASGX010000971.1:0-11244 GCA_023334415.1 Phytopythium chamaehyphon | reverse complement strand
GATGAGGAAGGCGGCGTACCATTCGTTGATAGACACGGCGATACCGCGGCGCGCACCGTCGCCCGACATGCCGACGAAGTGCTGGGCACCGATGTTACTGGCGAAGAGCGCACCGCCGACGAAGTACCACTTCATGCCTCGATCAGCGAGGAAGAAGCTCTGCATCTCGGCGTCCTCCTTCTGCTTCTCGTGCTCCTCATGGTCGCCGTTGGCCGACTGGCGCACGTGCGAGGCCGTATCAGCGATTTTCTCGCCCTGCGGGGTCTCGGCGGCCAGGTAGCCCTCTCCGTTCTCGACGTTGGGGCGCTGCTTGATGCACGGCACGAACTTGGCGAGGCGCGTCTCGCCGGCCTTGACGGCTCCGATGATGCCGATGTACATGACGCCGATGACGGCCACCACGAGGATGATGATGTCGCCCGTGGTCATGTCGCCGGACGAGTCCGTGAGGGGCGCAGTGCGCGTGATGATATCGCTCATGGTGGACACCGGTCGGTCTCCGATGAAACGCTTCTGCTGGAGTGTCGCCAGTCGGAGGACGCTTGCTGGTGGTGGGCCTGAGCGAGGAAATTCGGAAGTGAGCCACTCGGACGAGAGACCGAGGGCTTGCGTGTCGGGTCGTGCGTTGACTGTGGGCCGGCAGCGAGCGACGCGCGTGCATCAACTCGACGAGCTGCTGCGGGAAGAGGGGGGAGCTGCTGCCATGGTGTACACTCTGCACCGCACCACATGGGTCATGGTTGTACCGTGCAAGCCACAATTGCAATGCGCAGAGACGAGCCACATCAGTCGATATACCGTAAATATAGCGGGGTGTCACAATTCTGGCGATGTCGAACGATTGCTTTATTGACAGTCTCCGCACTTTTCCTGAGGATGCGAAGGAGGTTGCGACTCGCAGCTTTAGTTTCGCGACTCGCGGACTAAAACTGCAGCGGGCGGTGCATTTGCATCCGCTACCTGCTCGCGCGCTCGAAAAGGAGCTTAATCTCGCGAGGCTCGAAAGGAGCGCTTTAGTTTAATTATGACCGTTTTAATTTGCTAATTTTCGTACCGTAATCACACTTTTTGGCGTGTGTGATTGAAGTTGAACTCACTCTATGAACGACCATCGTTAAACCACTTAATGCGTGCATGGGCAGGCACTGCTCACGGCTTCTCTCATCATGCCGCCCTGTCAGCCAAAGTCATCAGAGCGCGTGCACCTGTAAGAGTTAAACGCGCTTGAGTCATCCTGCGCCCTTGGCATTCCGATGGTTCGCTTTACACTGGTTGAGGGCAGCGATTCCAACCTTCGCTGTCGAGAGCCCCATTGCTCTGCAAAACGAACCGCGAGGAACCTCGCTCTGCAATGCCCTCAAGTTTCCGATCGCTTTGATGTGGTGCACGGTGATTGCTTGAGCAGCGTGCGGCGCAACCATCGACTTCCCGTTTCCTGCGGTGTAGGCTTCATGATGTGAGCGAAGGCGATTCTGAAGCACGACTTCAATAACCGATCCGAGATTATTTGGAGTCGGAAAGCTTGCCGCTGTCAAATGATTCATAGTGAAACAAAGATAAAACTGGTATGCATAAATAAAATGCTTTATTCCAGCAGATAATCGACGGACATGAAAAACCATTGCAGCAGTGTGTGTGATTGAAGATGTGTGAGCTGCAGCACACCAGAAGCGATGACCGACAGCGTCCTGTCGCGCCCAGCTGAGGTGCACCCGATCACGGCCAACACACGACGCAAGAGCTTTGTGGAGAAATGTAAATTATCGCTCAAAGCCAAGCAGTTATCGTAAGCTCATGGCGACACTGCGATTCCCTCAGCCTCGCAGAAAGTGCTCGCTGAAGCCTCTCGCTACTGACAAACTAGGCCTTGCGTGCATACGTCACAGCTCAAGAGCATTCAAAAACACGGTTGATTTTACACATCCTTCTGAAGTAGCCAGCGGCGGTGTACAGTGCAATTGCATGCAAGTGGCGGGATCTGGAAAGTCGCACATGTCAAATAATGCAGTTCAGTTTGTACTGCCTCAGCTTGGCCCCAATCTTTGACCAGCATTACATGTACACTGTACAGAGTGAACCCTTCCGGCTGCTGCGATCTGCTGCGGTGACGCGCAAGTTGGTCGCATCACTGTAAACTCTTGCTCCGATGAGTTATTGCAGTTCTTAGAGGCACGGGGACGAGCTCCTTCCTGGTGCACCTATCACAACCACTTGCGTTATCGTACGGTCCGTTGAGGCAAGGATTCCTGCAATTGTGCAGATATCCGCCAAGGGCACTCGCTTTGGAGATGAACTTGTGAACTTTTCATCGGTTGTGCCGAAAATATAGCAAACTTCTGGCAATTTCGGTAGCTACGGTACTGTACTGTAAAACCGTTGTTCCCATCACTCTTGCAGCTTCAAGTTGCTGTGACCGCGCAAAGTCGGGGCTAACATTTGCCGCGCCAAACCGTAGTGCACAGCTCTGAAAGCCGCAGAATTGTAGCTCTCGCTCGCTATCTCATGAGCGCTGCATATATCTACTGTAGTGCCTTTGAACACCATGGAGCTCTGCCTGTGTGTTGTTTTCTCCAGTGTCGAGCCTTCTGGCTAACTGCAGTTGGTCTGTGGCCAGGACGCAATGACTGACGGTCTCTGCGTCACGCAACTTCGCTAGCCGACCAGACCCATCATTGTACATGCACCTCGCAAAAAGCAGTTGGCTATTTCGTGTACCTACCGACGGTAGTACCGTAGCATCCCATCCCATCCTCTTCAACGCGTTCTAGAGCTTTCTAGACGCTCGGTTATCATCAAGCGCAAAGACGCCGCTGCATTCATATCAAAGCTTTTCTGCTGCATCTCTAAGGCTATGTAGCTGGCAACTTGGCATCGCGGGCCTCTCACTTCCTCACACGCGCAGCTCGTCGACCTTGACGGGCCGGCGCTCGACCAGCGACTTGTTGGCCGCCAGCGCCAGCAGCAGCGCCTCGCGGCCGTCGGCTCCGCCCACCGGGATCGAGGTGCCCTCGGTCGTGCAGGCGGCCACAAACGCCTGCATCTCGGCCACGAACGCGTCCATGTATCGCTCGAGGAAGAAGTGGAGCGGCACGTCGCGCCTGACGCCGTCGCGGGTCGCCAGCACCACCGAATTGCCGTAGTTGTTGTCGCACGCCGCCGAGCCCTTGGACCCGAGCACCTCGACGCGCTGGTCGTAGCCGTACGCGGCCTCGCGGCTGTTCTCGATGAAGGCCATCACGCCGCTCTTGAACTTGAGCAGTACCACGGCGCGGTCCACGTCGCCCTCGGCCGCGATGCCCGCGTCCACGGTGTGCGCCATGGCGAACACCTCATCGACCTCGTCGCCGACCAGGAAGCGCGCCATGTCGAAATCGTGCACGGTCATGTCGCGGAAGAGCCCGCCGGACGTACGCACGTACTCGGCGGGCGGCGCGCTCGGGTCGCGGCTCGTGATGCGCACCATGCTGAGGTCGCCGACCTCGCCGTTGGCGATGGCGCTCTTAACGCGCGCGAAGTTGGCGTCGAAGCGGCGGTTGAAGCCGACCATGAGCTTCACGCCCGCGGCCTCGACCTCGGCGATCGCCTTGTTGACCACCTCGAGGCTCAGGTCCACGGGCTTCTCGCAGAAGATGTGCTTCTTGTGGCGTGCTGCCTCGACAACCTGCTCAGCGTGCAGCGTCGTGGGCGAGCAGATGAGCACGGCGTCGATCTCGGGGTCCCTCAGCACGTCACTGGCGTCGTTCGACCACTTGGGCACGCCAAACTGCGCCGCGAGCTCCTGCGCTCGGGACGAGTGGCCTCCAGCGATCTTGGGCGGTCAGCAGAGGTCAGCAACAACTACGCCAACCCCCAGCAGAATCAGCGCCGACCTACCGACTGGACGACGGCCGACGTCTGCTGTAGACCCTTGAGGTGCACCTCGGCGATGCGGCCGGCGCCGACGATGCCAACGCGCAGCGGAGACGACGAGAAGCGCGCGGAGCCCGTGGGAGCGAGCGCGGCGGCTCGCAGCGTCGAGCGGAGCATGGCGAGCGGTTCTGGCGGCGTCTGGGCGGAGGCTTGAGCGGCTGGAGGCACGTAGAGCTCTGGGCTGGCGCTGCGATCGCGTGGCGAGCGCTACTGGGATGAAGCGAGCCGCCGCTAGAGGCTGTGGTGGTCGCGAAGTGCTGGCCATCGCTCTGGCCAATCAACACGCAGGTCTCGTTTGAACTGGCCAATCATACGCGGTGTCGTACGTGTTTTGACGAATCACGCGAAATTAAACGGTCGACTGGCGAAAGCCATGTTTGACAAGACTCGCCACGCACCACAAGCAGGCCGAGGAAGGCAATCACCAATCCCCGATGCTGTGTCAGAGCGGGGCGACTTGGTGTGCTCGACACCACAGCTGCATGACGCCGCCGTGTGGAGCAGTGCCGTTCCTCCGGGCCGCGCAGCCGTCAAACGCACCGGCTGCTCGCGGACCAACCACCGTCAGCATTGCTCAGTTATCGAAGTTGGCCTCCTGGTTTAGCGGCCCACCCTACAATCATCTGCGATGAGTGATGCCGCTTGGAGCGGATCTCCGTCATCCAACACGAGACGATCGCGGAATGAGACATCGAGCAGTTCGATCAGAGATGGAGGCGGTCGAGCACCTTGGCGGCTGCTAATGCGAGGCGAGTGGGCTCGAACGACATCTCTGACAGCTTTTCAGCTAAAGCATGGCGGATCCGGGCGTCGAGCTGTCGCGACGAGTTCTGGTCGGAATCGGAGAGGCTCTCGAGCCATTCGAGAGCGATCCACGCATCGCCACTGCGGCCGTCGTCGTCGTCAAGTAGTGTCAGCAGGGCAACGCATATTGCGTTTCTGGTTGGTCTTGATAGGGAGGACAAGCACGGAGTGCCGAGCAAAGAGAGAGTTTGTCGGAGTAGGTTCACGTCGTCCTCGAGTAGGCAAAGACGCAGCGCCAGCTCACTTTCTCCGCACTTCGCTGCTGATAATGCAGCTTCAGCACCAGTAACCGGCTCGCTAATGGTGTCATCGGGCTCAGTGTCCTCTTCAGCTTCAGTTTCTGGAACGGAACAATCTGGTAGTTCTTCAAAAGCTGGGAAGGGCAATTGGCGTTCTCGCACTTTCCGTTTAGGTGGAGAGATGCGTGGAATAGGTTCCCGAGTTGAACGCCGAACACGAGCCTTGGGTTTTCTCTCTGTCAACAACTCCACTTCATGCCTTGAAGGTGAAATTGATACTGCTGGCTTGGTTGGTGATCCTTCCTCTGAAGGCATGCTAACAGTTTCAGTTTCTTCTGGAGCAGCAGCCTCGTCACCTCCACTTTCCCCAAACAAATTCGCGTCTTCATCACTTTCACCTTGCTTAGATTCTGTTGGAAGTTCTTCAGTGCTCACTGTAACGACAGTAGGAGTGCTCCGGGGATCCTTCCTCCCACTCAATTTGCGACTAGATCTGATGGGTCCATTGGAGAACTCTAGTCGTTGGCAAGGAACGGATATTGTGGCACTTGCTGTCGGTGGGTTTGTATTCGGATACTGTTTCTCGAACAAATCAAACGCACGGACTGCTGCAATAGCAGCGTCTCGTACAGAGGATACGGGGTCGTGGCGAGCTGCCAGCACAAGGGCTCGGCAGCGCTCCTATAGCAATTACATACAATTAGATGCCACTACAGCAATTACCCATTGCAACCTCACCTGATTCGCATTAAAGTACTTCTGCGCGGCACGACTTTCCCCTTCTTGATTTCCGAGCGCATAGGTGTTCATCAGCAATGAGAGAAGCTCGATAGCTCGCTTGCGCAAGACCCAATCTTCTCTAGGTCCGTATTTGAACGAGTCTTCAATTGCCTCAAATACTGATTCGACAGAAGTCGCGAAACACTCCTTCAATCCAGAGAATTTCCCTTGTTGATCTGTGTCGTATGCGAGAGCATAGGCTGCCGTCAGCTGTAAGAACGTAGAGGAGAAGGTAGGATAGTTGCTGCTTCCATCCATTCTTGCCGACGAGTCGACCACGAAGCTACTCAAGTACGATAAGAATCGTCTCGAGTGAGCTACTATCATGTCTGCTGGGGGTCTTGATACGCCGTCAAATTCAGTCGGATAGATCAAAGCGCACATGCAACGTGCTGTTCCTTCTCCAACCGCGCTGGTATCTTTCAGGAGAGCTGTTGCAAATTGTACAATTGCTGAGTGGTTTCCGGTTTCGTTTAATCCTGCAGTACTTGCACTACCCGGATGCCCAAGTACATACATGGAGATGGCCGATACCACAATCGCGCAGGCATCCGTCACTCTGGCTTCGTTGTCACGCAGGCGAAGTGATATGTAGGCGAGGATCCGATGAAGTAGTTTCGACATGATCGAGGGGTGGTATCGGCAGAGCACAGCCATAAGTAAGAGCAGCATACGACGCGTAGATGAACGCGACGGGTTCTAACGCAAACACGGTATGCTGAATGAGCAGGGATGGGCAAATGACACTCGTGTAACTCAAAACCTTTACCTTATTTTTTTCCATCAGCAAGAACACATCGGGGACGCGGCTTGGATCGAGCTGTGGGAGTGAATTGCTGCAGGGATGTTACTCACTGACAACTCCGATAGCAATGCTGCCGCAAGAAGCACTCACATGAGAGCTAAGAATGCCTTCTGCTGCGTGTCGCGGTCTTCCAGCCGCCCGACTTGAGCGTTCAGTTCCCGAATGTACTTCTCATCTTGCTCTTTAGCCTTTCGCTCGTGCTTTCTGGCTTTGATGACTCGCTTCGTTGGCGATCTCACCGGCGAAGGAGAAGTTCGTGTTGGACTTGTGCTCATTGTTGTGTTTGCAGCTACCAGCGAAGTGCTTAGGAGGCCTTCCGAGATCTGGATATGTCCTCTAGTAAAAATAGGGTCGCCATCAATATGATGGGAAGTTGAGCGAGTTGAAATGTATCACTGGTTCTAGTACAGCTACGGCGACGCTAAGATGAAGCGGGCTAGTTTTGCTCTAACCCGTCTGACCACTTGCCGCCGGTCCCTGTGGGGTCCATCGGATCGACCTCCGAGTTATTGGGCTTCCTTCTTTTTGTGGCATTGATCGCCGATTCGTTGGGTCTTCCAACTCGCTTTGCGCCAGAGGAATCGCTGCTGGTAGTGTGCGCGTGAGGCTGCGCTTGCGTTGGCACGTGCTGCTGCGTTTGCGAGGCCGTCGCCTGCTTCGCGTCAGCAGGTCGCTGCGTTCTTGTCGCGCCAGAGTCGACAGCCTTGAGGATGCTGTCGAGCTTGGACTTGGCTTTGAGGGCTTGCTCTGATGGGCGAGCACCAAGAGGTGAGTCAGGTCAGGCGTTCACAACAACCGCAGCGCAGCACGTAGCTTCGACGTACGCAGAGAGACCGAGGCGTCCTCTGGCTTGGTCCACGCCGTCTCGTTCGTGACGCTGTTCCAGTAGTACTTGTCCCCGCTCTGCGGGTCCACGACCGCGCGCCAGTCCCTGCCGACCGAGCCGCGTCAGCCCCTCACTCTCCCCTCAACCCCCACGCAACGCACCCCGGCAGCTCCTCCTCGTCCTCCTGCTCCTGCTCGGCCTCGCCCGGCCGCTCCCACGCCGTCTCCTGCGTGCGCTCGTTCCAGTAGTACGCGTCGCCGCTCGCCGGGTCCGTCGCCGCCCTCCACCCGTCCGGCAGCCTCCTCTCTCCGCCTCCGCCTCCGTCTGCTGCTCCGCTGGTCTGCTGCAGCTCGCTCGCGCGCGCCCGCGCCACCGCCTGCAGCGTGTTGTCCCGCACGCGCGGGTCGAATCCGCCAGCCGTCGCTTCCTGGACGGCCGGAGCCACGCGCCGCGCGACGGCGCTGGACACGCGCGACGCCAGCTGCGCGCGCCGCTGCCGCTCGCGCTCGAGCTCGCGCTGGCTCGGGCCGCTGCCCGTCGCCTGCAGGTGCCGCAGCGCCTCGGCGCGCGCGCGCTGCGCCGCCAGCTCCTGCTGCACGCGCGCGGCCGTCTGGCGCGCCATCTCGACAGGAAAAATGGTCGATCTGGTGAAAACGACAAAAGTTGATAGTGGTGTAAACTTGCGAAATACTAGATCAAAAGAGTCCCAGAACGAGTTCACGGCATACGCCAAGGTGTCCGCAAAGCATGTTTTCCTACTCAACGAGGCGCGATTAGATGCCTTCTGCGCAGACATGAGACTGGGATCATCGATGCCGAAATAAAGGTTCGACAATGCGTCGAGAAGGTGGCAATGTGTGTGAGGTGAACTAGAGGGATAGTGCTTCTTCAACTCCAGCGATCTTGATACGGCAAACCAATATTTTGAAACGAGCATGCCTTAGTTGGGAGCTGGAGACTCGGTTGAGAAGGGAAAAGCTTACCAGACAAGTTGACGATCATCGCCAATTTGTCAAGAGGCTTACCTAGATTCTTGATTGACACCCTGCTTCCTGATGCAATTCCCGTCGGAAAATTCAACCAAGCGATACTATTGCCTTACATCGTGCATTTGAGATAATGGACTGTTCTGAAGTAGCCGTGCAAACTCGAATATTGCCGATCTTTGTCAGAGCAAAGCGCTCGATTTTCGTTCTCGTTACTCGCTGGTTCTCATCAGAGGAAACATCAACGCGAAGGCGTAAGATGCAGGCAGAAAATGTTACGGAAAACGTGACCATTCTGATTGCAAACCAAACAATCTCCTACGCTAACTTTGCTGCGCAATGTTAGAAGTTATCAAGGAAGGTTTCGACCGGCCTCCATGCGTTCTCTTGAAGCGATGCAAATCGAGGCCCTCGAGCACCAAACATCCCGACCTGAGGACGACGAGCGAGACGTGTTTAGCCGTGGGGCGTATCCGCTCTTAGGGATCCTGCGTCGCCGCTTAAAGCGGCCGGCCGACGTATTTATAACCGCGCATAATAACCGTGTTGCGCGCCTGAGCGGCTCACTTTGCAGCGGATCGGTGATCAGAACGGCGCCATGCGCCCGCAGAGTGGAGCGAGTATTCCCTGTTCTACATCCCAGCGCGCAGACCGACTCGCCCTTCGCCCTCGTTGCTCGACTTGCTGCTGACAAATGGACCAATGGTCAGCTCCGTACTGCTATGCGTCCCGGAACGACCAGGCACTCACCACACCCTATTTGATAGCCCTGAAGTCGTTGCCCATGGCGAGGAAGCGTGCGAACACCACTCCAACCAGCATCAGGAGACTCGTGCTCAGCCACCGACGTCGCTGCCTGCACCGCTCAGCAACAACGAGGTACTTGTCACTCCCGGACAGAGTTGTCGATCAACCATCCTGACATGTATTATTCCAACAGAACCACCAAGCCATCCTCAAGGCCAAGATCAGGGAAATCCAGTCAAGTCCGCTGCTCACGCCAAAGGAGAAAGCGGAGTCGATGCAGCACCTGATGATGAAGAACTGGACGGAGTCGCGCGACAAGGAGGCTCATGCACGGGCTCAGAGCGACACAGAAGTAGAGCGCCGGCGCGTCACGTACAATGTATGGGTGCTGCTGTGGAATGCGTTGCGGATAACTCAGGCGCTGACCACGGAGTTACGCTTGCTTTTGGCCAGAATGAACAAGAGCAAGTGCTGGGTTGCAGCCATTACCAGTAAGTCGGTTTATCTGAAGTCTGGTCAGTATTTGGATCTAACGTGATACTTGTATTCCGCAGACGTCGCTGCAAACTTCAAGGCAAGTGCTGCGGCAAATGGTATACATGCAGGTTTTGTCATGGTAAGGGAGCTTGTTTCGCAACGCCGCTATGTTTGTGAAGTTGGCTGACGGGCCACCCCAGATGACAACGAGTCCCATGCGTTCGACCGATATTCGACTGAAAAGATCACGTGTATGGCTTGCCACACGATCCAGGTCAGTTCCAAAATCTATCCGATGGCATACTCAAGAAATTCTAACCATCATCACTTCATGACATGAATGTATAGCCGGTAGGAAAGACCTGCGTCAACGAGCAGTGCAAGATTGAGTTCGCGCGCTATTTCTGCGATGTCTGCAAGTTCTTTGATGATGACCCGTCCAAAGAGATCTACCACTGTAACAAATGCAAGATTTGCCGTATTGGAAAGGTACGAGGCTGCCGGACACCGATTTCAGAAGCTCATGTCTAATCTGTCTTTGTGGTGCAGGGTCTGGACATTGACTATTTCCACTGCGACAAATGCAATGCTTGCATGAGCATCAGTCTCAAGAAACACAAGTGTGTTGAGCGATCGCTCGAGTCCAATTGCCCCATTTGCAACCTGTACATGTTTACGTCCACGACACCAGTCATGTTTCTCCCGTGTGGGCACTGCATGCACGTATCGTGCTACGAGGAGTACACAATGGTAAGAAGTGCTCCTGCAGGGTGACAATGCGTTGGTGCTAACCTTTTTTGCTTGCCTGCTACAGACAAATTATATCTGCCCATTGTGCTCCAAGTCGCTTGGTGATATGGAGCTGTATTTTGCAAGCATAGATGAACTACTTCAGCGCGAGCAAATGCCTCCTGAGTACAAGGACGTCAAGGCACTCGTGTATTGCAGCGACTGCGAGCGAAAGTCGACGACTAAGTTCCATTTCGTCTACCACAAGGTAAGCATTCAGGCTTCCACAGATAATTAGGGAACTGGCTAACTGTTCCTTACTTTGATAGTGCCAGCATGATGACTGTGGGTCGTACAACACTAAGATTTTGCGTCAGTTCAAAGACACTGAAACACCTTGCATCGGAGCGCATTCAACATCACACTCGCATTAAGAAACCTAGAACTAACTTATAACAAAACCATTCGGAACATGGAATTTTGTTGATTCAGATGGTAAACGTCCTCGACGTCCAAGCGCCACGACTCACTCAAAGGTGGCGACCTCGTAGACCAGATCCTATGTCGTGCTTCGACAACGTCGGTTTGAACGCCACGATCGCGTCGATTTCCGCCTTGATCTCGGGAGTCACCTTGTCCACAAACGCAAAGGCCTCCAAGTTGTCCAGCAGCTGTGTCGCATTGCGTGCACCGAGAATCACCGTCGTCGCGTGTTCGTTCGAGAGGCACCAAGCAATCGCGAGATGCACCAAAGAGCACCCGATCTTGTCAGCGATGGTCTTCAACTTGTCCGTCTTCGCCACCTTGTCCTCAAAATCCGGCACCATGGCGTTGCGGAAAGCTTCACTAGTTAGGCGGCCACCGTCTGTCTTACCTCCACTTCCGTACTTGCCAGTTAGGAGTCCCGCCATGAGCGGCGACCACGTCGTGAGTCCCAACTTG
>JAASGX010000970.1:0-11248 GCA_023334415.1 Phytopythium chamaehyphon | reverse complement strand
CGTCATGAGGCCCTGCACGACCTCATCGTCGGCGCCCGTGGGCTTGCCCGCCGCGAAAGCGCGCAGCATCTTGGACGTCCCAGATGATGATGGCGTTCTCGGCGTCCGTCTCGCTGACCGTGATGAGGTACTTTTCGTTGGACGAGAAGACGGCGAGCATGACGTTCTTGTGGGCGAAGCGGCCGACCTTCTCGTGCTTGTCGCCGCCCCAGAACGTGATGCCCGGCGGGTGGAAGGTGGCGAGGTAGGACCCCTGCGGGGACCAGAGGACGTACTGCGAGCACCACTCCTTGCCGTTGACCTTCTCGCGCTCGCCGCCGTAGTCCATCGAGACCTCTCCCTCGTCGCTCCAGTAGATCTCGGTATGTCGCGGCGCGCGTTGTCCATAAGAACTCGAAAAGCTGGCATGCGGGCATGGCGACACGGTCGACACACAGGCAGCACACGAAATTATTTTATACAGGTAACGATATACATTAACTTAGACGACACTTGTCTATTCAGGTCGAAATGTACCGTTTGATTTTATATGTAGAGCGGCCCAGACTTCCCTCGGAAACTTTATCCAGGCGTTCCACCCGCCTTTTTCTGTCCGCGCCGGCGGCCGCCGGGCGCCAATCAGATCGCAGGATATAGTTGAGTTCGGGCGCCAATCAGATCGCAGGGCAGTTTTTTGCGTCGTCCACTGTTTTCTGGAGCTCTGCTCCGACGCAACTACCGGCTCTCAAGGATGAGTACCGTGACGGACATATACAAATCGAGCGTATAGCTATTTCGTTTACGGAACGCATGCACGCCCCGCACGACCAGCACTCACCAGTCACTCCACTCTCGCTCACCAACTCCCACGCAGATACTAAATCTAACAGGTCAAAACCAAGCTTCTACGTACATTTTATTCAACCCTCCACTCCCGCTTATACCTATTATAACAGGTTTCGAACCGCCGCTTCTCTCTCCGACGCCCCAAATGCCGCCGTCACTTCCCTTTCGACCAAGCTCAAGCCCCGAGCTCTCCTGCTTCCAAGCCCCTCGCCCCCCTTCCGACCGCGCGCCGCTTGCCGAGAAGACCCGCGAGCCTTTCGTCCTCGCTGCGTCTTGACCCGCTCATCTCCCCCCGTTGAGCCCCGAGACGCGTCTTCTCGCCCGCCCGCGCCGTCCCCAGCGCCTGTAGCCTGAGTCCGCGGCTTCCCAGCTCCCCGTCCAAGTCGTCGAGCCAAGATGTCTGCCTTCACTACCAGTCGTTTGTCCCACGTGGCCCGGATCCGATTCCGCGCGAGTCAGGGCCCGCTCTCGCAGGGCCAGCTGGCCGCTCTGTAGGCCGGCGCGAGTCTCCCGTGGACGAATTTTCCTCATTGGCGTGTTGTTCTGCATGTGATGAGGGTTTTCCGTCCGTGGAGGCTTGCTGCCGGTCGCGAGGCGGCCAGCAGCAGCACAATGCTGGGGTTCTGTTTATGCATGTGGAGGCCGGATTCGGCGTCAAGAACGAGAATGTGGAGAAAAAGTGGAGGGAGGAGAAAGTGGAAGTGGAGGAAGTGGAGGACGACTGGAGGAATGTCGAGCAGCTCAGCGACATGTTCTCGCTCATGGAGGGCGAGCACGAGCTGGGCGCTGATTTCGGAGTCTTCATCGAGGACGAGGACGCCATCAACGTCGAGGAGATTAGCGACATCTTCTCGGCGCTCGAGGAGGCCAACCAGAGCTCCAAGGAGCTCGGGATCGTGCTCAACGAGGTGCAGGTCAAGACGTCGGACGTGGAAGACGCCCGGGCTGTGGAGGAGTTCTCCGACCTGTTTTCCGAGCTCGAGGGCGCCGAGGACGCTGCCGCGGCTGTTGATGTCGAGGACGCTCAGAACGTCGATGAAATGGCCGACCTGTTCACCGATCTCGAGGAGCAGGACGCCGTGGATGCTTCGGATGCCAAGAACGTCGACGCCATGTCCGAGCTGTTTTCCGAGCTGGAAGATGGACAGGATGATAAGGTCACGGACCAGGACTGGATCGACGCGCTCCAGGTTGACAGCGTTTCCAATCTCTTTTCCGAGTTGGAGAAAGCAGCCGAGACGGAGCCGGCACCAGTGCCACTCGTGTCGCTGCCAAAGCCGGCAGTACCGAAAGTTGACTCGCGAATCTTCGTGCCCAAGTTCTCGGTGCAGATCGAAGGCCGTTCGGCTCCTCGTCTTGGTCCGTCGCTGCTGTCAAAGTCGCCAGCGTTGCTTTCGGGCCCACCCCGGTCCGTGTCGCGTCATTGCCCTCCTCCGCCTGCTGTTCTTCTTGTGGAGACCGCTATGCAGACGAAAGGAAAGCGCAAGGCACGATCTGCACCAGACCCGTCAATCTCAGACACTCGTCGGGCCTGCGCGGCCAAGCGGCATCGCGTCAAAGGCCGCTTCGTGACAGAGAAGCAGTCATTTGTGCCGATCACATCTCTCCAGCAATTCTAGCCTAGCACTCTTTTTTCCCATTTCGTTCTAGGAGTCGATATTCGCCTCCACATACTAAACAGGACCCCTATTGTGTTGCCAACCTGTTGTCAAGCATGCGAAAGCACCACGTTGTGAAATGGATTGGATGTCATAAGTAACTGTCTGCCTACTAGCGCTAGGCGTGCTTCACGCGTCAAAGTACCATTGCGCTGTCTTGCGGCGGAAGTTGGTGTTGGGCGCTGCTGTTGAAAACTGCGCTACACGCTCCTTGTACTTTTTCTCGGCAAGCTGCATGCGCTTGAGCTCGAGGAAGTCGGCTTGCTGCTTCTGCTCCTCAGCCTGTCGCCGTTCCTCGAGCTGCCGAAGCTGGTTGGATTGTGTGCGCTTGAGCTCGTTACGCCGCTCTTCTTGCTCGCGCAACTCTCGTTGTAGCGCCTCCTCTGACTCCCGCTTGAGCTGTTCCATGTATGCAGAGTCATCCTGACGAGCCTTGACCGCATTGGTTCGCTTGTTGTCGATTTGCTGCTCTCGAGATATGAGAACCTGACGCAGCAACTCCTGCCGAGCAGCCTCCTCGGCGTTGTGCTGTGCATCTCGTTTGGCCCACACAGCATCTTCCATGTCTTTGCGCATTTTGTCCAGGTAGGAAAGATCCTCGGCTTCAGTCTCCATTTGACGCTTGAGCATTTGCTGGTACTCAAGTTGCTCTTGGCGAAAACGCTCCTGTTGTTCACGCTCGCGACGCTTGTCCTCTGCTTCTTGGGCCAATGCTTGCTCAAGAAGGAGCTGGTCATACTGCCTTTCACGCTCGGCAGCTTCTCGAGTGGCTGCCACGCGCTCTTGGTTGAATTTCTTCACCTCCATTGCCCTCTGCACCAGCACGTACACATATGTCATCAACAGCATCCATACGAATTGATACACATTCAAGCCTTACACCAATTTCATTCTGGCGATGGTGCTCTTGCAGCTCTTCTTCAACGCGTTTCAGCTGCTCCCACTCGTCGAGCAGCTCCTTGTCCTCGGTGCGCTTCTGTTCCTCGACCTCACCCTTGTGCTGCTGGAAAATTTTGACCTGCAGGTCGAGAATCGCCTTCATCTCTTCATTGCGTTTGATGGCCATCTCCCGGTCCATTCGGTCGCGTTCTTCTTTCTTGAGCCGATCTTCCTCCCACAGTTGTGCCATCTTGACCTCGATTTGCCTCTGCAAGCAAGCAAAGAGTAAGTCGTAGCTCGCAGAAGACGTTGTCGCGCAGGCAACCAAAATCATACCTCTTGCTCCTCAATTCGTTTGCGTTCTTCCAGCTGCAGGTCACGATCGGAGAGCACGATTTTTTGCACCTTGCGAGTCTCCTCAACCCTCAAGTCATCGCACGACTCTCTGTCGAGCGAGCGAGTCATTAGATAATGCCATTACAAGTGAAAATCACACAGCATTCGCACCGATACTGCTGCATGCGTTTCTCTTCTACAACAGCTTGGCGCTCACGCTCGCGTCGCTGCTTTAGCTCCAAGGCGCGCTGGATCATCCTGCATCGACTGCATCAGCACCACCGTCCAAAACAAAAATCCCCCAAACAATCAGGATTCCCACTTTTGCTTTCTGCCCTCTGGCGTCTCGACATTCGCAAGGCACTCGGCCGTCCACTCCTCCATCTCCCGGTTGTAAAGCTCTGCAAGTCTTTTCACACGACAACATCATTCATCAACTGCTACTCTAAAATCACATGCACCTCAAACTCCACATCATCAAAACAAAAACCCACCGGAGCCGACGCGAGTGCAGCTGGGACTCCTGCTGGTTCTTGAGCTGGCCGTAGACGCGCTGTACCTGCCGCACTTCGGCCTTGCCCGCGAGCGTGTGCTCCCACTCGGCGCGCGAGTGCATCTTGTGGATGCCCTTGACGCAGTCGGCATAGCTCGACAGGTGGTCTTCACGCTGCCGCCGCTTGAGGATCAGCGATTCGCCCACGCCGCGGCTCCCGGCCGGCGCCGCCCCCGCATGACGCATCGCCATCACAAACTCAACGAGTAGCAGCAGCGCTTGGGCTTCCTGTAGCTTTGTAGCGGCCGGCAAGAGCGGCAGAGTGCAGTGTCCTCAGCCGCATTTAGCTCTACGTCCCTTCAAGATCGCGCCAAAATACACTTCCGGACTATCGCCACAACATGAATATAACACATTGAGCCCACACTCGCAGTGCTTCGATCTTATAGGCACGTATTTTCACTATTCAATTCTCATTTCCTAATCAAATTATTTACATAATTCGTATGCTTGTATACATCTTGATTTTACTATTGACTCTCATTTTTCTCAGTCACATTCATTCCTCGAACTTTGTCTCGGATGATTGCGTATGCGGTTTCCTGGCCAAAATGCCATGAAGTTGTCAGATGCGAATCGAAGAGCTACGGACGAGGACGATGGAGCTGACGCTGCAGTTTAAGGGCCAGGCGCTGCGCCTGAAGCTTGAGGAAGGCGAGCGAACGACCGTCGAGCAGCTGCAGCGCGAAATTCAGAGCCTGGCGGGCGTTCCGGCCGACGCGCAGCGCGTTTTCCACGGCAAGAAACGTGTCGACACGTCGCAGCCACAGCTTTTGCTGGTCGAGAGCTGCGAGGGGCTGGCGAGCAATGGGACGCTGCTGCTGCTGGCTGGGGCTACGAGGGAGAAGATCCAGAGCATGAACGAGACGCAGACGGCCGCGATGGAGCAGCAGCGCATTCGGTAAGTGGCTGTGAATGAATTGTGTGGTCATTGTGAAGCTGTGCTGAGATTTTTTTTCATGATGACAGCGAACAGCGAGCGGTTGTGAGCATTGCACAGAGGAACAGGCAAATTCAGGCCCGGGATGCGGTGGCGACGAGCTACCGGTTCCACGAAATTAGGGTGCTGGACAAGTTGAAAGACAGCGAGAAGGCCAGAGAGATCCTTGAGAGGCTCGCGAATGACCGAGGCATTCTGGCCGTCATGGAGAAGCACAAGTGCGGATCTGCTGAGGTGTATATTGGCAAAAGGAGGCTATCTCACAATTGATATTTTTGCTGTCTAGATGGAGCGTCGGGGCTTTGTCGGAAATGTACCCCGACGGCAAGGTTGGCGTCGACCCGGTGTGTGTCCTTGGACTCAACAAGAACAAGGGCCAAGAGATTTTGCTGCGACTGCGGACAGATGATCTGCTCGGTTTCCGCAAATACCTGAGGTGCGCGATTTCCTCGTGTTTAGAGAGGTGGCTTTTGTTTCTCATTTTCTTTTTGTGTGTGGTGCGTGCAGTATCAAGAAAGTGCTCTTCCACGAGCTCTCGCACAATGTAAGCCACAAGCACATGCAGGCTCCATGCATATTTTCAGCAATGCTAATCGCCGTTCCGACTACAGGTACATTCCGAGCACGACTCGAAGTTCTACCAGCTCATGCGCCAAGTCGAGCGCGAGTGCGACGAGCTCGACTGGACGCATTCGACGGGATCGGCTACTGGTGGGTCTTCTTCAAACTTCGCCGAAGAAGAAATATCGGTCGAAAGCAGCAGCGGAAGCAGTGGCCGAATGCTTGGAGGGGCTAGCGATCGTTCTACTAGCCGTCTGCTTAGCGAGGAAACAAAGCCGCAGGCTCAGAAGACTACTGCACACAAGCCATCTCCATCCCCGCCTCGAAAGCGATCGCTCGAAGAAGCAGAACAAATGGAAATTGATGAGCTACCAACCATCGAGGCGGCTTCACCAAATGAAGTCGAATCTCAAGAATCTTCAACTCCAAGCGTCCCAGCGGATGCTCCCGCACAAAATCTACAGGCCGCTTCAACTCCAGTCCAACCACTGCCCGAGCTTTCCGATGAGTTTGCTGACTTTCCGATGAGTACGTCTGCGTTGATTCTCCTTCCGTACTCGATGGTTCTCTAACAAATAATCCTCCACAGGTGAACGCGAGCGACGAGTGTACTCTGCATTGCGAACGCTTCAGTCCCACCACGACGCCCAAATCGTCGCCTCGGCGGCATCCGTGCTGTACAAGATCGTGTCGAACATCATTCAGCACCCGGGCGAGTCCAAGTACCGCAGCATCCGCAAGGCGAACCGCGTGTTCGAGTCGCGGGTCAGCCGTCTACCCGAGTGCCTCGAGTTCCTGCTGGCCGTCGGCTTCGAGGACCAGTCCGAGTCCTTCGTGCTCGCTCGAGATGATCCCGCGCTGCTCTGGATCGGCCGGTCCACGCTAGAAGTCATGCTCCCAGCGTCCGCATAACGTTTCCAATCAAACTTCAGAAAGTGCTCAATCAAAAGTGAGTCAGCCATTCCATCAAAGTCTCTTCAAGATCCACCTCCATACATTCCCCATGTCTAACCCATCCAAAGCTGATATTTGCTCTTTTCCACCAATCTCATCCCTTTGAATCTCCTTTCCTCCAATCAAACCCCTCCTTCCAAAAAAAATATTCAAAATGACGAGTCCAGGAATCAGGTCAAAGCCACATACAAACTCCAAGTCAATCGAAAAATGCTTCTTCTCCCCTAAACAGTAGAGTAGAAGAATGGCGAGCATGCCAGCATTGCCAAGAAGCTTCGCCCCCATGGACGTCTACTCGGCGGCCGTCGGCGACTTAAACGAGAGCAGCGGCGCGCTGCTGCTGGCGTCGCTGGAGCGCCGGCGCCGACACCGCGCCTGGCTCAAGCTCGCGGGCGCTATAGCTCTGGCGGTCGCGGTAGTCGCGCTCTTCTCGCTGCTTCCGGTGCACCAGGTGATGGAGGAGGCGTCGACGTATGTGAAGCAGAACCTGGCGCTCGGCTCGGTGCTCGTGACGCTCGTCTTCCTGGTCGCCATCCCGCTCTGCGTGCCCTCGGCGGTGCTCGAGACGGCCGCGGGGCTGCTTTTTGGCGTTCCGAGGGCCTTTGTGATCATCGAGATCGGCAAGACTGGAGGTTCGCTGCTGACGTTCCTCATGGCTCGAGCTTTGGGGAAAGATGCTATTGGAGGCTACCTGCATGGGAAATTTCCGACCTTCCGAGCGTTTTCCGAGGTGCTGGCGACCGGAAGCTGGAAGCCGCTGATGCTGTTCCAGCTCTCGAGCATTCCGAACCTCGTGAGGTGCTACATGCTCGCCATCACGCACGTCTCTCCCTGGAGGTTCGCGGTCTCGTCGGCTGTTGGGGGGATCCCGCACGCCCTGCTGTGGGCGTACATTGGAGACCAAGCTACGGGTATTGCGGCTGTGCTGGCAGGGGAGTCCGAGATGAGCACCGGCCGCTTGGTCGTGCTCGCAGCCAGCATCGCCGTCACGGCGCTCGCCATGACGTTCCTGGTGCTGTACACGAGGCGGCAGCTGCAGGAGCTACAGAAGCGCGAGCTCCGGTCCAGCAGTGAGGAAGGAGACCAGCTGCTCGTCATCCACGTTGAGACCTCCGACGGAGCCGTCACCCCGGTGTCGATGCGCCGCTACTCGGCGTGCGACGACAGCTCGCCGCTGGTGTTCAAGGCCAAGAGTCCAAGACCTCAGCAGCGGAACGAGCCCATGTCGGGAGTTGTCTCGGCATGATAGCAAATCGCTGGCAGAGTTTTGTCGTTCGGCCGACGTCGGTGTCTTACGGCTCTGGTGGATTCTTGTCACGAGGACGACCAGACCCCAGCCGCCACAATCCTGCTTACGGCTAGAGTGGGGCCCCGATCATCGCCCGAGAGTTTCCGGTGACGGAGAGATTCCAAGTGCTTGGGTTTTTGCTTTGCCTGCCTGGTGGGTCATTTATGCCTTTTTGTAATGTACACTTTTCCCCTCTCCTCTTTCACCTTCCACGCAGCCGACATCAACTTGAAGCTTTGCCTTTCATTCTCCTGGTGATGATGTTCATGACCTCTTGCAACCTGACTGACTGTCTGTGTGACACTGAAGCCACTTGAGCTCGTCCTCAATGGCTACAGCTGCCAGCTTGTCCGACGGACACCATCAACGTCGGCCGGATATTTCAACCCAACGCGCCTGCACGGCCTGTCGGCTGTCCCCATCGACTGAACGCCACTGCTGCACCGCAATCGAGCAAACAAACGAACCGCCAATCTCACTTCCATGTACACACACAAACGCACACAAACATTGAGGCACCGCAGCTGAGCCATTGAAAAAGAAGCCATGATCATGGTCGCAGTCAGGCTGATTATTGCCTGGAGCAGGCACAAAGTGATGGTGGAACGCGTTGAAGCGGGCATTGCGCTCCTCCATCCGTCCGTGAGACGCTCGCGAGCCTGCGCGCGTCAACTCACCGCAATCCTGTCTAAAACCTTCTTGTTTCCAAGCCCAATTTAATATTGTTGATTATTATTACAATATCATATACAAAAGACCTCTACTAATACATATATAGCACCAAACAATTTTGATATGTACCGCCTTGTCGGGGTGGTTGACGGCCAGTCGCCACCCATTTTCGCCTTTCGTCGGCGTAAACGCCGCCAAAGCCGACTCGCCGTAATCTGGCCCTCAACAACTTGATTTTCGTATACCGTCGTCCTTTTTCTCCCCTTGGGCCACTCAACATGTCGCGAGCCAGCGCAATAGATAGCCGCAGGAGGGGCAAATCACTTGATTTCACTAAACTCCCGCTTAAATACGCTTACGCCGCCATCACCTCGCCGCTAAGAATAGCTCCTCGCCAGTCCGCAATTGGCTCGCTATAGATAGCCGACTAAGCCCCAGGGGCTCTTCATCTTCATCGACACTCGCCGTTCCTCCTCCATGACCCTGTCGGCCTCGGCTCGCTGGTGGCTCAAGGCCGTGGCCTTGGCCGCCCTGGCAGCCTCCGTACTGGCGCTGGTGGCGCTCTATGTGCCGGTCAAGGCCTACTCGCTGGCGGCCATGGGCTGGATCCAGGATAATCCAGCGTACGGCGCGCTGGTGCTGCCGCTCGTGCTCACGGTCGGCATCCCGCTTTGGGTCCCCTCGCCGCTGTTCGAGATGCTCGCGGGCTGCGTCTTCGGCGTCTGCGGCGGCGCAGCGCTCAGCGTCGCCGGGAAAACCGGCGGCTCGCTGCTCGCGTTCGCGCTGGGCAAGAAGTTCGGAGGCGCGGGGCTTCATGGCTACATGCAGACGCGATTCCCAACGTTCGCGGTGCTCGTGAGCATCCTGCAGAACGCCAGCTGGAAGCTGCTGGTGCTGCTGCAGCTGGCGAATGTCCCGCACTCGGCTAAATGCTACGGACTCGCGATCGCCGACGTGTCGACTTTCAGGTTCACGGTGTCGACGATTGTGGGAGCGGCTCCTTATGCGGTGCTGTGGGCGTACCTGGGCCACCAGAGCAAGAGCCTCATGATGGACGGAGACGCCGTCGTGGCCATCAGCGCCGCGTCCGGACAGCACCAGAAGCTCATTGGAGTGAGTGGAGCAGTGTTCACGGTCGTGTCCATGGCCTGGATGGTCGTGTACACCAGGAAGCAGTTCAAGGAGGAGCTGCTCAAGCACCAGCAGCGAACCAAAAGCGAGAAGAAGGCTAGCGAGGCCGACGACATTTGGATCGACATTTTTGAGGAAGAGGACGAGGAGAAACCCAACTCCGAGACCGACCAGGACGATGTGCCGCTCGTCGTGCGGGCCAAGCACCGCAGCTGCTCCTGCGCCTCCATCAAGCACCGCGGGGTCATCGTCGTCTGATGGAGTTCGTGCTTGGTGTGAGAGCTTGCAGCTCGGATTATTATTATTATGAAGCAGCAGCTAGCGGCAGCGGGGTCGACAAAGGGCAAAGGATTCCCCTTCCTGTACACTAGAAACCAAATCCCCCACATAGAATACAGACAAACAGCCATGGCAGCCATTTTGCAATGCTTTGCTTCATCAGCAGGCTCACGTACGTCAGGCAGCACAGAAGAGCAAACGCAAAAAGCGAAGCCAAAAAACACTTCGCCACTTCCAAAATCCGATCCCAATCCGATCCCAATCCGATCCCAATACGATCTCAACCCGATCAAGAATCGCAACCCCATACTAAAACCAAGTCACTTGCTGGCTGATTTGAGAAAGTACGGAAGAGCTACTCCCTCTCACCCCCACTATACTCCCTCCGCTCTCAACAGTGGCCCCTACCAACCTTTCAGTTTTTGCTGCCAACACGACCCCCATCATCAACAATCACTCGAAGGCAAGAAGCGCAGCCATTAGGCGTCGAGAGCTAGACGACTGCATACGACTGCTACTGAGGGCCTCGAAGCGCTGCCTGGAAGCTGCTAAAGCCACGGCGGATGGACTTCGACGCGACGATCGAGCGGCTGAACGCGCTCAAGCTGCAGGAGCGCGCGCAGCCCGCGAGAAGCGACGAGCTGCGGCGGCTGCAGGAGGAGAATCTGCGACTTGCGCGCGAGTTCGAGCAGCAGGCGCAGCGCTGGGAGCTCGAGATGCGCGAGCTGGCGCAGCGACTCGAGGCGAGCGAGCGCCAGAACCAGCTGCTCAAGAGCGCGCTGGGCGAGATGGACGCGCAGCGCCACGAGATCCAGTCCCAGCAGATCGTGATCGACGAGCTGCAGGGACAGGTCAAGCAGCTGAGGCTTGCCAACTACCGCCTGCAGTATGTCGTTCAGCAGAGCAACGCTCGAGACAGCGATGCACTCATGCCGCCGAGACCGCCGGATGTCTTCTGAGAGCTTTTTTGGATCCGACACCAGGTTTTTTTCTTCTTCTGCTGCATCTTCTTCTACGTCGTTGACTTCTTTTTCTTCACCGAACGCACCAGACAGAGCCCTTCCTCACTCGAGAAAACGTTGTACCATGAATAGCTATAGCCACAGAGCCATGATGTGCGGTAACGCGAGTACGCAGCAGAGACTGCGAGTGCGTTTTTACAAAGAGTTATT
>JAASGX010000969.1:0-11253 GCA_023334415.1 Phytopythium chamaehyphon | reverse complement strand
GTCCTCACCGCGGATTGGTAGCGCGTTTGGCGCTAACATCGCGTGTTGTAGCTCGTCCATCGGAGTTGGTAGGCCCTTGTCAAGTAGCACGAGCTGAGTTTCGTTCGTTGACCACCCAATCGTTCGCATCACGAGCCAAGCATTGAAGAGCGCCGAGAGCTGGAAGAATGGATTGTGATCGTCTTTGCGGCCCAACACAACTGCTTTGATCCCACTAACAACAATAGGCACGTCTCCACCACGCCGGTTGACCCACTCAGTCGTCGTAATTGGTCGTGGTGTACAAGCGATGAAGTGTTTCTCGGGATCCGAAGCGAAAACTGATCGCCAAACTCTCGGCGAACCGTGCCTCGCATTCTGCGGCGTCGAGCAACTGCACTCAATAATCTCGTCGGCGTACAGAATCCGCGGATCGTGCTGGCCGCCGTCTTGCGAAACTGAAGCGATGTCATGCGCGACTCGAGCCTCACGCAGGTCAAGTCTCAGGAACCGGAAAGCTGTTGCCATGACGTCGGCATCACTGACACTGAAGTGTTCGTAGGAGCTGAGCAGGACATCGTTATCATCGCCGTTCGTACCATCGAACTGTTCGGTGCAAAACTGGTGGGACGAGTTCTTAAGCCTGGGCAGTAATCCAAAGTCTTATATTGCAAAGCAGTCGGCTGGAGTTACTTTACCGGACGACGACCTGAAAGCGTTCATCAGGATCTGGGCCCAGGAAGACTTCTTGGACTCGACTAGAGGTTCTGTCTTCTTGTCTGGCGGATTGCTTGTTGTTGGTGCAGAGTTAGTCAGCAGCGGTCTCGGTTCTGGCTGGCGGCTTTCCTCCAGCTCGACCTGCAGCTCCAGCAAATAAACCAGCGTGGCCAGCGAAATTGCGCCTAGCAGAACAATCAACGCGGCCAAGAACCGCGTCGGACGCTTCACATGGCGCGTGACTGTCCTCATGGGAGTTTTTGATGTGCGAAGCAAGTCAGTTAGTTGCGAAGTTTATGGCATGCGCACCAACTTTCAGCGATTGGCTGCTGCCTGTCACCGGCCATGTTGAGTGGACGAATGCATTTGGTGACACGAGAAAAGGCGATGACTGACATCACTTAGTTCACTTCAACCGCTGCCGAGCATGGAGGGAGCTACCGATTCTTCTAACTTGCACCATAGCCAACATGTATGGAGGCAGTGAGGCTCAGCATATCTAGCGTAGCAACTTGAAAATGTGAAAGCAACAGCTCGCTTCGCACAAGTGCTGGAGCTGATATACTCGCAAACATTGAGCCAAATACTGCGATGCAGTGTGTGAATTCGAGGGTAGCTACCGTGTTGTTCACCATTAGACCATGGACCGAGGTGTCAGGAAAAGCGCACTTGGAAATCGCCGTATCGTAGGTGTCGTGCGTGCTACTTCGTTACCTTTTGGTGTGAGATACCGTACGATATGTCATCTTCTCGGAAGCGTAGCAAATGCGGCCGCAAGCTTGCATTGTGCACTCCTCTTACACGACGACACACAGTTTTCCATTCCAAGCAACAACCATGAATCTGCGAGCTGCATAGGTGAAGCATGGCTAGGCATCATTTCCAGCCCGCAGCTCCGTTATCATCATGGCAAGTCTGTCTTTCTGCGCTTACGCAGCCGTCTACCAGCGTTTCAGGCCCATAGTAGCGACACAGCGCTGTCCAGTCCACACGCTCTGGGAGCACTGCAATCAATGAGTTAACACGTTTAAATCCCGTCCTTGACGACAGTGCCCAATTGACTTCGTTCAGGTGCTCTCGAACCTGTTCCACCATCGAGAAGTCGGTATGCTTGGATAGAGTTGACATTGATACATTAGACAGCAAGAACCTATCGAGATCTTGTTTGCGGTTTAGACAGTGTCGCACTTGCATCAGAGCAAGGTAGTCTAGTTTCTCAGTGTGGTTTTGGAAGAGAGGAAGCATCCATGACTTGAAGCGATGACACAACCGACTCCAATCCAATCGCTCAGGGTAATCGCAAATAAGTGCAAGATCACTTTCAATCGCGTTTTGTGCGACTTGGCCCCAATCCATCCACTCGTGGTTCTCATTGACAAACCAGAGCATCCTAGGCTGGTAGCAATTACGCACTGTGGACCAATCGAGGCGTCCAGGACACTCTCAGAACAATGGTAGCATCCACTCATCCTGCCCGTATTTGAACAACGAATCACAGTCCAGGAATGTCAGGGTATTCGTACGTATTGGACCCAGTAGCTTGCTCACGAGACCCTCCATACGGGCCTGTGCTTCAGCAAGTCAATCGGAAAGTGATTTTTGTTTTTGCAAAAACTTTCTCACAAGCCACTACTGAATCATTGACAGATCTTAAAAAGTCATTTTCCTAGGTACGCGATTTGCTTTTGGAACATTCCAATCGAGTGAACATTAAGGGGTATATCAAGAAGCCAGAACAGTGAATGTGGGCCAAAATGATCTTGGAACCTGATCTTTTTGACTGGGAACGGATCTCGGGTGAGCCTTGCTCGTGGATGGAGAGAGCTTTGAAGGCACACCCATATCGATTAAATTGGAGCTTGTTATGTGAGGATCCTCAAGTCTGGATGCGCGACCTTTTCGAAAGCAATATCACGCTACTTGACTGGTCAAAGCTGCTTTATCGACCGAAACGTGGATGTCAGATCTAATCATCAACAACCCTGACGAGGTTGACTGGTCACAGCTCATGAAAATGCTGAGTCGTGGATGGAAGAAGTGTTTATGATCCACCAAAACTTGATTGGGATCGCTTGTGCGGAAATCCAAGCTCATGGATGAGGGCACTTTCCTGAAGCAATGTTGATCGGCTGAATTGGGACAAACTGCATTTTCATGCGGAAGTGAATGGGATGGAGACGTCGAATGAATGGCTGCGCGCACTGATGTTTGCGGTTCGACGCGCTCGAGTGGCTTCAAAGAGAGTGGCAAATGTCGACGCAAAGGCAAGGGGAGACGCAAACGCAGACAGGTAAAATTATGATAGTCACTTACTTTTTTAGCTGGCTGGTACTGTTGCTCTAATGTGCTTCTGCTCTTCAGGTGAATTAAGCGTGGATCCATGGTGCTGTTTGTTACACAACCTGCGTGTCGTAGCGTAAAAGAAGTAATCGATTTTGCATTATATCCGTAATGTTATCTCCTCTCTCTATCTGCATAGCCGAAACTTTTGCGACTCCGTGTCTAGCAGCGACTACGCAAACTTGACAGGCTTGTCAGGCGGCATTTACTAGTCTTTCACGATCGAGTCCGACCTGAATCGCCAAATCAAGCGCCACAACTTTTATGTTTGATATGAAAACCGTGCCAACTACTTCGAAGCTCAATTATTACCGTGCTTTCACGTCTTCGTTAACAAACCTCGAAAGGATTCGGCGCACGACCGATTCCATCGTGAACTCGTTCAAAATAATATTGAAAACTCATGCTCAGCCCTCACTGACTGAGCGAGCGAGTAATTGCGACTTCGATTAGCGGGTTTGCAAATGCTATCCATTCGTCCGGAGGGATTGACTTGTCTAGCGCGCTTGGATCTGGTCGTCCGTTCTTACGCTTCGACGTCTTGCTTGGGATATCCTGCCCTCCACGAAACTCGTGCCACTCACACCCCACGTGCTGGCAAATGTTGCGAAAGCCCCACCGACGGCGCGGCTTGGGAAATATTTCAATTACGAGCGTCTCTGGCCGTGTCCACATCACGTTTGCCATCCCTGCGCGATGCATTCCAGCTATGATATCGCTATTCACGATTGTTTGCATTTGTTCGGCCATAGTTACACCGACAATGTCGATGGTCTGCATGGTGCATCGGTCGCCAAAGTCGGCAATCATTCGATCGAGTACTTCCTGCTCATTGTGCCAGATACGCTGAAGATTGCGTCCTTCGTAGTTCCGGCGAGATATAATAGTCAGAGTGCACTTCTCGCTGCGTTTTTCGTTCTTTACTCCCATTGACGCCAACGACTCGGACCGGAAGTCGATCATTAGCAATGACTGTCTACACGGCTCGGGGTTTTCCAAATGACGCATCATTGGACCCATATCCTCGAATGGAGCAATGAGAACTGTTCCAAACTCGACAACTCCTCGTGATTTTGCCTCCGTTGTCTGTAGAAGTGCGAGCTCAGCTGAAGAAAGTGATGGTCGGCTAGGTGCTAATAATCCACGACACAGCTCATCCACCGCTGACGGAATACCCTTATCAAGGTACATAATTTGTGTATCGAGATTGGACCAGCGGAGCATTTTCATCATGATCCATGCGTTAAATGTAGTCGAAAGCTGGAAAAATGGATTGTGGTCATCTTTCCGCGCAATCAAGAGCACGCGGACATCGTCGCTGAAGGTGTAGCTGGGCACATCGGCAGCTGTAGGTGCGCCACATGCCCGGATAACTTTATCGGATTCGCGTGCGGAGCGCGTGAGTTGAATATCAGGGCGTAAAAATTTGTCGCCAGCCATGCGTGACCGCCACACTCGAGGTGCTCCGTGCTGTGAGTCTTGCACGGAGGAGCTCGCACAAAGCGGCCTAACACTGTCAAAGTTGAGGCATGGGTCATGTCGTGCACCATCTTGAGATACATTGGCGATATCGTGCGACACTGTGGCATCCGACAAGTCGAGCCGCAAACCATGAAACACTGCGGACTCCAAGTTTGCGAGGTCGAATCGGTAGTGCGCGTAAGAGGACTGAAATTGATCCATTAAGTTTTGTTGGTCGCCGGATGCTGTTTGCTGTAAAGCGAAGACGGTCGAGAAGACCGTAGTCGGCACAAGTGAAACACTCATCTGAGCCTGAGCGAAAACCAGTGCCATCATGTTGGGTATTTACTCGAGGTTCTGTGCTTGAAGTTATTCTTTGACGACTGTGTTTCGTCGCCGCGAGGATCATTGTTGCTGCTGCTTTTGCTTCGTTCAAGTCACCACTACTGCTTGGTCGTATGCTGGCGGCTTCTGAAATCGGATCATTTGATGAATGCACCGAATTCTTGCCTGACGCTCCCGACAAACTCTTTTTTTGCGTTCGTATTGGTAGCTTTGCTAGCAACTCAATTGAATTGTTCATCGTGTTCTTGACTGGGGTGTCTGCTGATTGGTGTTTGGTTTCAAACGAACTGAAAGAACGCCCGTCTATTGAGGCACTCGGGGATATTGCATACATCGACATGCAGCCAACCACAAGCACAAAAATTAGAAATGTCCACATCCGCGAGCGAGAGCGGTGAGCCAGGAGTGGCTTCTTAATGATAACTACGGTCGCAGGTGACGTCATGATTATTGGAGAATGGACTGGAAGCTGACATGCTTTTCATGGCCGCCAGTTTCGTCAATTAAAAACTAAATTAGTCTTGTAGCTCCACAAACGTTCTTGAAACGTGTGCATCTCGGTGGTGTGCGATCTACACACTACCACCCTTGGTGCGAGTCAGCGTGATTTGCAGGCGAGAACTAGCGCGGTTGTCAGTCAGAGTGCTGGGTACGGTCAATTCTCGCTCAAAGATTCAGTGAGATTGTAGATGTATCGTCGGATGTGTTAGATGATGGTAGTCCCGATGAGCATTGTACAAGCGGCTGATACTGGGTTCAACAGTGTGCAGTGCAAGTTCAGACTTGGGTGCTTCACTTTAGCTAGCGCATCTGCGAACCACGTTCGCGTCACTTCGGAAAAAAATGCGTACGATAATGCAGCCCAGGCATGGATCGCTTCGCATCGGAACTCATCATGCAGTCACCGGAACTACATTTGGTCGGCCCCGTCACTCAAGGTGACGGCCAGCAGTGTGAGTTTTACTTCGAAGTATCGAGTGATCGCGATCGCGTATCGAGCAGCTTCGGGGGAACATTTTCGGAGCGCGTTTGCTACTCACGGATAGCAAAACTGGGGTGTGCTTCTGCCGGAACAGATGCTTTGGAGTGGCGTGTGATGGATGCAATACGATCCAGATGCACCGCGTACACGCACACCGCTGCCTTGCATCGCAACGAATGTTGGAAGGAACCAGTCCGCACGTACGCAGCAAAGGAGAAGTCGGCGTCACCGTCCATTTTATCATGGCATTGAAGCGCTTCGTCGAAAAGAAGTCCCGAGATGGCTGGTCGGCGTCAGCAAAGGCAGGACGCCACCACACAAGTGTGGAATCGAGGTTTGTGATCCCCTCGTGTCTGTGCGGCGCCGGTGGCGACCTGGGCTCAATCAATCGATCCCCAAGAGTCGAAGTCGAACGTCGATCACGAAAAAGTGCTGCGGAGGTCACCTCCTCGCCATGGAAACTCCTTGAAGGTCCTTCGAGGTGCTGAACTCCTTGCGCCGCGATCAGCATGAGGGCGGAAGACCGAGTTGATCTTGCGTCCATCCCCGTTCAACTGGGGCCGCTGATTTTCGCCTGCTGCCTCAACTTCTTTCCAAGGGCCTCGTTGACGACGCGCTTTCTGGCCGGAATGCCGCCTTGCGATCACCTCCGGCGCCGCTCGAAGCGTCGGACGGAATCACCGACAAGCGATGCGCTCTGGCGCTCCATCTATTCTTTCGAGCGCTGTGAGCAGCTCACCAGGCGTTCGTTTAATGAAATAGGTTAAATTGAAGCAATGATTTCAGTTCGTTGACTGGGTTTCAGTATGTGATGGCAAGTATTATCTAACTGCAATGAGTAGATTTTTCAAAATTTTGTGTGGCGTTTACTATGGACCGGATCTTCTGAACTGTGAAAGGACGCAACGCTTGGAGACCACACACGCCCGCCATTGACTGGTTCCAGGCGACAGCCTCGCGCAACTCGTTGAGCTCGCCGCTCTGTTGACTATGGAGGTGACGACGTCGGAACTTCGTGGCCTGTCGTCGCGCTCGAGTTGAGTTGAGTTGCGGCCAATGGTCGCGACAGCCGCGTCGAGGACAGTCGAGCAGCGAGCAGCTCGAATCGGTATCAGCGCCATCGCTTCGAGCTCCAATGCTAGTGGTGGCGGTGGACGCGTTGATACGCTGTGGCAATGGCAAGTTTGCAGCTCTCCCTGCGCTCGAGTGATTTCCAGTATTACTTGCAGTGTTACGGCGCACTCAGAATTTGGTGCGTCACGAGCCGTCGAGGTGCATCTCCCCTCGCATATGGCACACGCGCTCCCCTGCGGCGCAAGAAGCGCGCGACAGGCAGCGAAGCAGGACGTCAGAAACAGTTAAACGATCTATAGAAGCGCCCCGCCCCGATCATGCGCCTGTCCGGGCCTGTCCTCCAGCTGGCCGCGACAGCTCGGGGCCGCCGCTTCAACGATGGCTACGAGCGGCTGGGGGCGGCCTCCAGCTCACTGGCGTCGTCTACGGAAAGCTGGCGGACCAGCTTTGGGTGGTAGCGTCGTTCACCGAGAGCTCGTTCGCGCTCCTCTCCAGCTCCTTCAAGTCGCGGCCGCAGCATCGGCTCATTCCGAATTATCCCACGCTCGTCACAGCCCAGCGTTCCTCCCAACGAGACTCTGCGTCCTCGTACTCTGTCAATCACTCCAGCCATGATCTCCTCCTCCTTCAACGTTGTTCCTACGCTCGTCGGCCTCAAGCGCGCTCGTGACGCCTTCCCCCTCGAGGCTCCCTGTGACAAGGAGAACGCGGCCCACAAGTGCTCGCTCGCCTTCATCCTCTCGGCCGACCAGCAGCAGCACCACCACCAGCACCAGCAGCAGATGAAGCCAGTGCCTCGACTCCCATCGTTGTCATCTCTGTCGCTCGTCAAGTCTGCAACGCTGCCCTCGTCCCCTTGGGGTACGCCCCAGAAGCCGATGGCTCCTCGCCACGAGCCCGCGTTGCACCCGCAGGCCAAGTTCGCTCGTCGCAGCAACCCAGCGCTCGTGGTTCCGCTCCCGAGCGTCTACCAGCTAGCAGCAGCACAATCTGCTTTTACTGCCAATGCCAATGCCGCAGCCGTCCCCATCAAGAAGGGCAGCAAGTACTGCATGGTCGAGGGCTGCATGAGCCGCGCCAAGCATGCTCGCCGCTGTTGGAAGCACGGCGGGTCCGTCAAGTGCAAGGTGCCCGACTGCTCGAACCGCGCCAAGACCAAGGGCGTCTGCTGGTCGCACGGGGGCGGCACCACCTGCGCCTTCGACGGCTGCTCCACCATCTCGGTCTCCAACGGGGTGTGTTGGGCCCATGGAGGAGGCAAGCGCTGTGCCATGGACGGCTGCGCTCGTCCGGCCTACGAGCGCACTGAGCACCTGTGCACGCTGCACTTTGAGGAGAAGCAGTACATCTCTCGCCTGCGCTCGCTCGAGCCTCGAGGCGTGGCAGCGCTGCACGACCGGCTGTAAGAGTTGTTGGCGCCTTTGATGTGTAAGCTGTAGCTTCGCGTTGGAACGGGAGCCATTTCATACTTTCATGATCATGTCATGCTTGACATGGCATGTCGCCATGACAACAAACCCAATAGAGATGAACGTGTGTGTCAATCATTTCACTTCAACTTGTAAGGAATCTCTCGTTCATGCATGTTTGTTTGGTGTGTTGGTCGTTTACAAGAACATAAAGCGGCAGCGTGGACGAGCTGCTGCCATTGCGAGCAGCTTGATGCCCGTCTGCTGCCGATGCTAATTGGTACTTTGGTCACTGGTGTCTAAGCGAGCTCTGCTCCGTTCCCTTCACGACAGGTTCTGCCGCCGGATGAGCTGCTGCTGCTCGTCGAAGACGCTGTAGGCGTCCCGGAAGAGCGGGTGGAAGAAGGCCATCCACTCGTCGTACGGGATGAACTTGTCCTTGGTGTTGGGCGTCGGGTTGTCGCCGCGGTCCTGGCCGCCGCGGAACTCGTGCCACCCGCAGCCGAGGAACTGGCACAGGTTGCGGTAGCCCCACCGGTAGCGCTCCTTGGGGAAGATCTCGACCACCGTCGTCTCTGGCCGCGTCCACATGACGTTGACCATGCCGGCGCCGTGCATGCCGATGATCATGTCACTGTCGATGGTCGTCAGCATCTGCTCATCCAGCTTGAGCAGCACGTAGTCGATCGACTCGAACTCGACGTCGAGCCCGGTGTACTCGGCCCGCATCTTGTCCATGATCTCGTCCTCGTTGAGCCACACGCGCTGCAGCTTGCGTCCGTCATACGGCCGCCGCGTGATGATCGTGACCTTGAACGGCCGCTGCTTGACGATGGCTCGCTCGTCGATCACGTCCGCCGTGACGCCCTGGGATGCGAACGCCAGGTCGCGGAACTTGCGTACGAGCTCCGACTCGAAGCACGGCTCGGTGTCGTCCAGGTGCTGCATCATGGGGCCCGAGAGCTCGAACGGCGCGATCAAAACCTTGTTCTTGAAGTAGAGCTGCTTGCCCATCAGCTCGTGCGCGTTGACGAGCGGCCGGTCGCCCGAGAAGAGCTTCTGGTGCAGCGCGTCGATGGGCGACGGGTACCCGGCGTCGAAGTGCAGCACCCTCGTGTGCGTCAGGTCCCAGCCGAGCGCCTGCACCATGGTCCACGCGTTGAGCGCGTACGAGATCTGGAAGAACGGGTTGTGGTCGTCCCGCCTCGCGATGAGGATGACGGGCTGCTCGAAGACCTCGACGTTGCTGTCGTTGGCGAGCGAGTTCGCGGCGGTCGTGAGGTCGAACCTGTCGTCGGCCTGGCCCGCGGGGTCGCAGAGCATGGACTGCGGCGTGGGCTCGTCGGCCGGGATGGCGGCCACGGACGGCTGCCATACGTTCTCGTGCTCCCGCTGCGGCTCGGTCATGGCCATGAAGTGGGTCGTCATCTCCTGGCAGCTGCAGCGCACGAGCTTGGGGTTGGCCATGAAGCGCGGGTCGTGGCCGCCGCCGTCCTGTGCCATGCTCTTGATGGGCTTGAAGATCTCGGCGCCGTCCAGGTCGATGATGAGGTTCTCAAGCACGGCGCTGCGGATCCCTCCTCTGGCGCTGTACATGGTGACGGCGGTCGCTGCGTCGCGCGTTCGAGCGCCCTGGGCGTCAATTGAGGATGCTGAGGCGCAGAAGGCCTTGGCCGACTTGCGGATGACGTCGAGGATGCCCACGTCGCGCTCTCGGAAGCACGCGTCTCGCGTGCTTTGGTCGTAGCCGTGGGCCTCTCTGGCGGGAGCTACGGCTCGCACGAGCTCCGCGAGCGCCTCTAGCTCAGCCGCCTTCATCCTGGGGCTCTTTTCGGCTTTAGCGTTCGTAGTCAGGTTGGCTACGGGCTCCACGAGTCTCGAGCTGCTGCGGATGGCCGCGATGGACGCTGCTCGAGCTTCCATGGAGCTGGAGGCGGCTCCGATGCGCTGCGAGTAGACGGACAGATCGGCCACGCGCACGACGACCGAGAGCGCGCCGAGCGCCAGCAGCAGCAGCACGACGCTCTGCAGCTGCCGGCGCCTCGAGCTCGAGCTTGAGCTCGAAGCTTCCTGGGCCTCCTGGTCCTTGGGCTGCTGCTTCTCGATGACGTCCATGGGCTTGGGCTTGTCGGCCATGGCGTCTAGTGGCGATGGCTCAAGGAAGAAGCGTTACTGGGCGGTTTCATTGATGAAACGCTCATGTGCCCAAGGGCTCATGGCTCATGATGCGGAGTAATCGGTTTCGTATGGCGTTTGAGTATGGGGGAGGATCGGTATCTTGGAAAATGTATAGGCGAGGATACGACGAAGCGAAAAACAGCTGGGTTTTGTGGACATGGCCTATGTTGGAAACCATATGAGCCTTAGTATCTGCATATAGTACTTGGTTTGGGCAGTTAATTTGTGTTAACATTCGGTTTTCGGCTCTCTTTGGATTTAAGTATGCGACAAGTATGGGACCGTTAAGCCTACTTTGGGCTATGAAATTATTTTATTTAGGTTTGTCCACGTTTTGCTTTATATACGGTGAGTGACATGTGTGACAGTGACAGAAGAGGGGTATATGTGGAAGCGCAGTGCGTGGATTCAACACACAACTTCATCATCTATAATCCTTTGATGTCACTGTCACACAGTATGGCGGCGCGGTGTGTGGATAGCCTCGCTTGGACAGTGGCCTTGCTGCCTGCAGCCCCATGCAGCCCCATGCCGCATGACGAGCAGCTTGGCTCCTTCTGGCTGCTTGGCAGCGCCTGCTACTTTACATCTTTACGTTGTGTTCGTGGCTCTCGTATCATAGAGCTGCCGGATGGGAGTGGCGGACCAGCCCCATCCACATTCCGAATGCTCGGTGGCCAAGTGTCCGACTCAGGCGGTGAGCAGCGGCTCCTCTTCCTGCGGAGGACCCTCCTTCCGTTTCTCTAATCGAGCCCCCCCCCCCCCCCC
>JAASGX010000968.1:0-11269 GCA_023334415.1 Phytopythium chamaehyphon | reverse complement strand
ACGTGCTTGCCGACGGCGGATCCGGAGCAAACCTGGCCCATTGTGGTAGAAGTGAAGGGAGGGTGGAGTGTTGGGACTCGGAGTCGAGTAGGAGAGGCCGGGAGGTCTTCTTGCTGGGAAGAAGGCGGATCGAAGAGTGAGAGTGGCTTGCCGAGGCGAGGCGGGGACTCTTGCAACGCCACAACTGTAATCCTAGGGCAGCAACGCGAAGACGCGAGGGCGGTTGCGATTTCGGTGGGAGAGCGCTTTGGGTTCTGGGCGGGGTGACTCACGAGTGAGGCACTCGACCAGGCCGACAGGCTCCGCCAGCTGGCTGGGAAAAGTGAGCCTCTCGAATCGACAGGCTGTCGACGACAGCGTGGACCACGTTGCGTGCCTCGTACCGTTCTGGCGAGACCAGCAGGAGGACCAGGTCGACACATGCGTGCAATCGACACCATTACCGTGCATGATCCATGGTGCGATCCTGACATCAGGGACCCCAAGCAAAGCGTCTGGGCTTGCACCAGCGGTCGTCAAGGCGAGTTCAAGACGACCAGGATCTCCGAGCGCAAACGCAATGGTAAGCTTTGACACGAGACTACAGCACAAAATACCCTGTTGTTGTTTGGTTTTCGCTTCTACGGAGTGAGCAACGTGGGCGCGAGGCCATCGCGTGGAATCCCAACGCGAACGCTGCTATCAAAGTCGCGAACTTGCTCAAGAACCGCCATCCTTTGTCGCAGCTGAGCAAACAACGCCAGAAGACGACATCTCTTGCATGGGGCTAACTAAGCTTCGCTGAAGCTACAGTAGAGCCAACACGAACACCTCCACCACCGCGGCAGCAGCAAGCTAACTGTTCCCGCAGCTAACAGTCCTCAGCCTCAGCCTACTGTACACAGTTCTGCGCCGTCGACCACCAAGAAGCTCCCCATGTTCCGTCAAGCATCTCCCCGCCGCAATGCTGGTTGGTGCTTGGGCAACAAGCAGCCCACGCGCCCGCAACAGCAGCAGTCACGATCCAATGCTCCTGAGATCTGCTCCTCGGACACAGGTGACAAACGACTTGTGCGCCATGGTACATTCCGTGCGCTATGCATCCCGCTGATGGCTTGATGAGGCAGCCCACTGTCCGCCTCGATGGCCTAGTGACGCGCGTCGCGTGCCTTAGCGGCCAGCGCTCCTCCCCAAGCCGCCGCCCGGTCTGAATCTTACGCTCATGTCACGAACGCCCGGGCCTCGTCCAAGCTCACGTCAGCTTCAACGGTTCGCTCTCGCCGCTGGTCATGGCTTCGTTGCTTGCCAGCACTGCCGGAACGGGTCGCATCGGAGCCCGTGGGGCTGGCTGTCTGGGGTTTCGCGAACCACCACGACCAGGCCATTGTCATTGACCACCGCATTGTATTCGCTCGGCACGCAACAAAGTGGCGACGCGGCGACTTCAACGACGGGCGTCCTCGCACGCCCGGGGGCCTGTCCTCTGCTCTCGATGCCGCTGCGGCCGGCGTGTATTCATCTATTTGGAAGCTTCATTTGCCCGACGCTCCGCCCGCTCTTATATATGACGCTGCTACTGGTAATCTCTCGTCTCTCACTTGTCCTGCTGCCTATTGTCTTGTCTTGGCTCGCCTCTATGAAAACACGACGCGCGAGTGGCTCTGGTCTGCCGGGAAGCTCATGGGCTCGGCGCCCGCGGCGCTGCCCGACGTGAGGCAGTAGACGGTCGCGAGCGTCTCGCCGCCCCCGAGCCCCGCCTGGGCTCCGGCCGCGCGCACGAACGCGTCGCTCTCGAGCCGCCCGAAGAGCGCGCAGATCTTGCCGAACTCGACGACCGAGTTGGGCGCCAGCAGCACGCGCCCCCACGCGCCGCCGGCCTCGGCCGCCAGGCACTTCATCACGTCGTCCACGAGCGACTCGGGCGAGACCGAGCCCGCCGAGGAGAGCCACGCGGGTGCGGGCACCGACGCGTCCAGCGCGTTGGCCGCCGCCGCGAAGCGCTCGAGCGCGGCCTGGCGCCAGCTCAGGATCACGGCCGGCCCGTCCTCGCTCACCGCCACCTTGGACAGGTGCGCGTCCACCTATCACAGCAGCACGATCGCCACGTCAGTCTGGAGCTGGTGGAGAGGCCGAGAGGTGGAGACGCACGTCGGCCAGGCAGTCGGTGTACGAGAGCGCGGAGGTCATGGAGGGCGGTGGTCTGTAGCGGGTCGCAGCCGACAAGGTGAGCCCGTGACGTTGAAGCCGTCGGTCATGGCTGGCCTCGACGTATCCTACTTGAGAGCTAGCGAGGCTTGGGATCGCTGGTAGAGGCTTGGCTCTGGCTGCTGCTGCGCCTCCGAGGCGAAGACTTGGACACTGCGAGCTGCTGGAAGCCGCGGCCAAGGCGAGCGGACTATGCGTGCGTGTGCCTGCGAGCGCCGCCATCGGAGCCACGCGCTCCCTTTCTTCCTGCCGGCGCATCTCCGTCGCAATCAGACGGGCTGGAGGGCTCGAGCGCGCATCGCGCCCAGGACCGCGGCCTTCGAAAGCCCTCCACAATGTATTCAAAATTTATAATTCATAAGAGAACCAAAAATTTTGGCCTCACGCCTTTACTTCCTTCCATAGAAAGCGAAGCTTCGACTCTACGGAAAACCTCTGCGGACGGACCCGCGGTTTGCGCACCTCCAGCGTCGGAGCCGCGACGGCGTTGCGCATGCGGGCGGCTTGCCGTCCTCCAGCGACGAGCAGCGAGCGACGAGCAGCGCCGACCAGGCCAGGTAGGTCGCCTGGCCTGGTGGGCGGCTGGCCGGCCAATCTCCGGCACACGTTCCGCCCTGTCATGCCGCGCGCGATCACACAATCGGCCGGTCCTGGGCGGGAAGCGCCGCGCGCTTCAGTCCGTGTGTCCGCTTCGAATCGGGGCTGGCGCACTCTCGACGACGCCGCGACGGCGCTTTCCCCCGGACAGCGGCGCCACGTCGAAGCTGTGTGCGTCAGAACGCTGGCGGAAAATTCGGTCTTCCAGCCTGCCGGCTGAGGCTTTTTGCGCCGTCAGCTCATACAAGTGTATGTAGGGGGCCTAAAGGGTCCAGCTAAGCTAATCACGTTAGCCGTTGATGGCCTTGAAGCTGACCGCAATGAGACAGCGGGCTCAGCTGCACGACGCGTGCCTTCTGAGCCCGAGCGAGCCCCGCGTTCGTGGCGATTTGCTCGCCTCTGCGCCAGTGATTTTGAATCACAATCACGAGTCTTTCTTGCGTGCATTTGCATTCGCATGTGCGTTTGCGTTTGCGTTTGCAATTGCCGGCCAGAGTATCAGAGAACGAAACGGAGCGATCCGTCACATGGCCCGATCTTCGGCCCGCTCTAGATACGAAAGATACCTTACGTCACCCAGGAGGACGGCTAAGCGCCGCGGGGCTGTCCGTGCGTGCCTGCGTTCGCACGCGGACGGGCTCGGACCCAGCGGCCGATGGCCGTCGCGAAATCTATTGCTCAATCGACTCCATTGGAGTCTCCATACACAAGTAACTACAGCTGGGCAGAAGAGCGGCGCTCGCAGCGTTTTACACTACGGTACGCCGCGGTCGCGGTCGATTTGCGACCACCAACGCCCGACCGATGGAAAACCGCGATCCGGTGTCGAAGCAGCTCGAGATGTAGCCATCGGTCGCGAACCGGCGGGCGGATCCAGCCGGCCGCAACAGATGCGTGGCTTGCCTTCCCGTCGCCTCGCAACGCTGAGATCCCGGTGGGCTGGGCCAACTGCCTGGCCGGTCCGTCGCACCCTGAAGCAGCTCGACAGGTGCACGCGAAATCACTCGCAGGCCCAGGAAGGAAGCCACAGTGGTTTTGACTGCGAGGGTGGTCTCGGAAGCTCTGTTCTTTGGCAAACGCGTGTCAAGGCCACGTCAGTCGAACTCTGGTCGAATGATATCGAGACGCGCTCTATCCAATACCCTTCAAAGAAGTCACTTCTGACGGGACATCAAGCTTCTCGAATCTTGACAAGCGCCTACGCGCCGCCGTCATCGCACCACGACGCGACACGTCGGCGGTTGAATGTGCGAAGAGCTACGCATTGTCAGAATCGCCAAGTCGCCCGCACTTCAGCTCCAGCTCCAGCTCCAGCTCCAGCTCCAGCTCCAGCTCCAGCTCCAGCTCCAGCTCCAGGCTTCTAACAGTTCCAGCTCCAAGCTCCAAGCTTCGAGCAGCCCCAGCCCCTACCAATAGCCCAAGAAGACGATGGCCGACGCGCCCGCGCCCGCCGTGAAGCCGCTGCCCGTGGCCGTGACGCCACCAGAAGACGCAGTGCCGTCCTCGGCCGTCGTTGAGGCCATGGAGTCATCCGCCAAGCTGCAGCTGTCCCCGCGGTCGCCCGTGCCGGGGCTGCGCAGCCCCGTTGTGGCCGACCAGAAGCCCATCCTCATGCCCAAGCCCATGCACATCTAGTAGCGCGACCGCGGACGCTCGCAAGTACCAATATTGTAAACACGGCACTAGGCTTGTGACCAAATGTACCTCCGCTTGCTATTCTGTCTACCCCTCGCTCGGCTCGCCTCTACTTGTCTCCCCAGACCGCAGGGCGTCCACCTGCTGCTGGACGTCGAGCAGCGCGCGCTGGCGATCGAGTCGCAGCCCTTTCGTCTTCATGCATTGCGCGCGGACCTCGTCCATCAGCGCGACCTGAAAGTCCGTGGCGTTCGCAGCTTCTTCCACAAGCTCTACCAGCTGCTCGTGAGCAACTTCTTGGTCGCCTAGAACCTCAACTGCGCGATCTAACGCGCTGCCGAGACTGTCCGCTGCTTGTCCTTCGGGCTGATCGCTCGCGGCGGCTCTCTCCTGGAACCACTGCTCGTCCAGCGCCGCGTCGTCAACTTCGTCAGAGCGCAACGCTGCATCGAGAGTAATGTGGTCGGTGACCCCAACGAATGAGGCAGGTCCTAGTGGCGACGCTAGTATCAGCCTAAAGCTCGGGTGAATGGGGATCGAGCGTTCTTCTTGGGCAACTTCCACTTCTTCGTAGCTCGAAGGCGTGACACCTGTTGATAACGAGGAACTTGAGCAGGGAACAGGAAACATTAGGTGTCTACATCCAGCTATCTCTTTCACTTGCCAGTCCAAAACGGCCTTGGCACCGACCCGGTCGCCTGACTGGAGCGCGTCGGAAGGATTGATATCCAGGACCAATAGCTGATGTCCATACCGAATAGCAGCTCCCAGGACGGTATCAAAATCATTGGCATATGCTTGAATCTTTTTGAAACTGGCCCAATGCCACACTCCAGCGACGCACCGATCGATCAATGTTTCCGCCTCGTCATTATATTGCGTGATTAGCATTGTGCATATGTGCGGTGTTGTCGCAACTCTCGACAAGAGGGAAACATCATGCAGCCGGCGGAAAGAGATACATGAACCCGATGCATTCATCAGTCGGAGATGATCCAACAAGTCTGCTCTGCTTGTTTCAAACAGATCACTCGATTCTTGATTTTTCAAGTCTCCGGACAGATCTTCGTCTACAGCCAGAGCTGATAGCGGGAAAACACAAAGCGAAGGAGCCATAAGACATCGAACTGGGGAATCTTCAGCATCAACTTGGCTACCCCATCGCTCGTAACTCTCTTTCCATTGCCCAAACACCTTTGTGCGTAAAGAATGAGGCAGTAGTCCCGTATACGTAATGGTACCAGCGTGTATCAAGCTATTCCACCATGCAAGTGAGGCCAGCTTTTCTCCGTTAATGCTGTCCAGCGTTGCTCTAGTTAACAAACGATCTTCCTCCACATACTCGAAGGCGAGCTGACCACTCTCAAGTCTAGTGGTTCGCGACTCTTTTCGAGCCTCAAGTTCACTTTTCTGTTGCTCAAGGGCTTTAAGTTGGGCCATGCTAGCCTTCCACATAACCTCGGCCTCAGCAACTCGGTCTTTACTCACCTGAAATTCCTGCATCAATAGCTTCAGCCTTGATTGCGCTTTTTCCAACTTGTCTAGTGTTGGCTTTACCAAAAGTCGAGCCGACGCGTACTGATGGATAGAGCGGACCCAAATCACCATCATACTTGCTGCCACACTCTGCTTTTCAACGTCCAATCTGTTAAAGCGTTCATCCGACAAGAAATCACGCTCAAGCTTTTGCAAAATGTCGACCGGTATCGCGTCCTTGTCAAATGTAAGCAAAGTTTGAACAACGTTTGGATCGCTGAGAACCTTCCTGGCGTTATCCCATGTCGGCTCATACCTAAACAGAACGCAGATAGCGTCCAGCACGAGATGTACAAGTAGAGGCGGACTCGTAAAAGACTTGATCTCGACGACGTGGCGCTTGTCGATCAACATGAGCGCCTTGTTGGCCTCGTCAACGCAAGCAAGAGGAATTTGCAGCTCTTTCTGAGCTTGGTCCTGCATCTCATTTGTGATGCGTACTTGCTCCTCAGCAGCATCTTGGAATCGCAGCATAATCTCTCGAATCCTCTGTGTGTCATCATTTTGTTCAGACGCCTTTTTCTGCAGTCTATCAATTTCGGTGTCGGTGATTACAATCTGATCTGGCAAGTCAACGTCACTGTCACGAAGGCGAAACAAAGCGCTTTCCATCCGCTCAACGGCCGCAATAAAGCGCCAACACTTCGCTTCTAACGCCTCGATGTCTCTCGATCGAGCTATCAACAGCTTGGTGAAGTGAGAGAGCATAGACCACAGCATTTTCGTTTCAAGGTTAGAAGATTCTCCTAAATCACGGCATGCCTGAGTGACAGCTATATGCATGTCAGAAGCCATAGCGGCAAGTGCCCATATCAATGGCTTTACTGCGGCCAACGGCACAGGAGCAGGAGATACATTGCCAACCTTTGTGGGCAAGGTGTTTACAACAGTGGGCAGCATTGAGTGTACCTCAGCAAGTAAATGACCGTACGCAAGTACCCGTAGTGCGTCAAAGCCTAGAGGCGGAACTCCGATAACACTACACATCGAAAAGATTTGAGGATTCGAAGTCCGCAGTAGTGCTTCATTTGCATGATCGATCACGACAACCACGGCCAACCGCTTGCGAATGCGGTTGACAATTTGCTGCCACTTCCCGCTTGTGATTCCCAGCGGTCGCATGAGTGACATTATTGTTGTCGTTAGACTCTCAGTTTCAACCTCTCGCCGTCGTATAAAGTCTTCCATCTCCTGCTGATACCAAAGTCGAGCTTGGGCAAGCTGTGATTTAAGCAAATCGTTGTACTTTTTCTCAAGCTCTTCGAAAAATTGCGGAAGTAGAACTTGTTGGGACTCACGCTCTTCTACTCTGGCTGCTTCAAGTTCTTCCTCGCGCTTTCTCTTAATAGAGCTATGGATCTGTGCAATCCGAGCGTTGTGACTTCCTTCGATTTCTAGGATTCTTTCATCACGCAAGCGAGTTGCCATTCGAATCTGTTCATCAACGGTAAATGCGCTAGTCACATCGCCAGTCGACATCAGACTGAGTAACTGGCTGGAAATACAGGGCGGTACCAAATGCAGGTTTTTCACTACAAGGGTGACATTCTCGCAATTCATACCGACGCGTTCATAAATCTCGGCGAGCAAGCACTGCCATTTCGCGTTTATCACAGCGTCAGACGAAGGAAAACAAGTTTGTGCGAACCCAGCGAATGTTAGAATTCTATGGCGGTGATGTGATTGCCAGGAAAGATTGAGGCACTTCAAGAGTGACTCTCGACCGCTTCCCGGAGATCCCAGCAATACAATTCGCGTCGGTGCTCTTCCTTTTACACGCTCAATTCGAGCCATCGTGTGCGCCTATCTCATAAATATTTGAAATGTTAGTTTATGGTCCAGACAAACTCGGAGTAAAAAGCAAGTTTTACCAGTGGAAACGGAACGGGTGGTGTGTAGGAGTCTGGAGGTACAATTGACCATCTCGGGGATACCGAGTCTGAATCGGGCATAGTACAACTAGTGGTTGTAATCCATCCAAAGAACTTTTGCACTGCATTATCTATGTCTCCATTGACCAATTCACCGTAAATCCAGCCACCGGATGGAGACGTGTTCAAGCGAAGACGCGATCCAAACTCACAACTAGCTTCACGCAACAGCAGCCGACTCGAGCGGTGTGCCATCATTTGTGGACGTCCTCGAGATGGAGTTGCCGGGCGTCGGTCGAAAAAAATGACTTCTGGAGCAAATGACCAGAGCGTAAAATGTGGAATTGACGACTGGGACCTTGTATCCGTTATTCTCGACCGTCGTGGACTCCTCGTTGCCGTTTGGGACAGTTGCTGAGCTGATGTCGAAGTTGCACCCACCACGACTTCACTAAGAAGCAAAGGTAGATATGCCTCTGCTCGCATTGGATCGCCAATAGCGGCCTCACTAATTGACATCCTCTCGTTTGCTTGTGATTGTGAAGGCCGAGAAGTCAGTTGTTTGGCCTGAGCAAGAGTGTCTTTTACAGATAAAATGTGCTCTATGATGGACGAGCGATCTTTCTCTGCAGGCCCGCCTACCAATTGATCGTCAAATGTTCTAGTGCATTCATGCACCCATAATCGCAGTAGCGTTTCAGAATCCTCAATAATCGCGGCATCTACTCGACAAATTCCCTCAAAAACTCGCGCCAAGTCGTGTAGACTATATCGTGGAATTGATACTTGTAAGTCGAGCATGATTTCTTTGCGAAAAGACTCCCACAGAACGATAGTGGCTGCTACTATAACTGGTAGATCGTGCTTGATGCTAGCAGGTAATCGACTAGCAAGATCCCCTGAAGATTTGTCAAATTGAGCTGATACCACCGCAGAAAACACACTGCACAGCTCCACAGAAGAACAACTCGGAGCAATACAGAGAAAGCACCGTTGCACTAGTTTGTGGAGTGCCTGCGAGCTGGGAACCGTTGCATACCTTCCCACGTTTGGCTTGCAGTGGTTAAATGCAAATACGTTTGCTGAACAGAGTAACAACAAGTTGTTAATATGCACTGAGGAGCCTGAATCCTTCACAAACACTGTACCATGCTCACACACCGAACGTAGAGTCTCGTAGGTATTCGGATAGTCCTTTTTCAGCTGTATGGTATTACTATACATATGTTCGCTGTGTAGGTGTAGATCATCAATAATTAGCAGGGCTGCTTTACCAGGAGGAGGCTCGAACACATCGGTTCGCTCTCGCTGCAGCATTCGCTCCATGCATTTTATAATTTCCGTCGCTCCTTTATCGTGCTGTGTCATCCCAAAAAAGAATGGAATCACTTCGTTGCAATCTAATCTTTCGATTGCTTCTGCCATGTCGAATGACCAAGTTGGTCTGAATGTTTTGCATGCTCCATCCTTGCTGGTTTGATTTAGAGCTGATTTAACATCGACAACGGTTAAGGCTGTGGAGGATTTTTCGCTTTCCCGGCAGAAACGCGCAGCAAGCAACATCACGAGCGAGATCTGGTGAAACCGTATCCGATTCACTGACTCTAACGTTTGCTCTTCACTTTTATGCTCTTTGATTGTTTCAACCAGATCTTTGGTGTGCTGAAGGGGATTTGAACGGATTGACTGCTGCATAAAGTTTTGCAGCAAAGTCGTTCTTCGCGAGCCATCGCTTCCCACCAGTAGAACAATTTGTCCAGTTCGAAGGCCTGCTTTCAACGCAGAATGAACTGTAATACTGGAACGTGTCGGAATAAACACTTGAGACGCTGGTGCAGGAGAGAACGAGCCAAAACTCCCACCTAGTTTCTTATCTCGATTTGCTGTCAGATCGGCTGACCCACAGCGAGTCGAGCGGGCAACTCGTTCAATATTCTTGTCGTCCAGATTGACAAACCGACATGCCTCGAAGTCTACGATGGCATCGTACAGATTGAGCTCTTGACTGCACTCCATCCATGCAACGGCCGCTTCGGGAATGGCATTTTTTACTGTGTTACTGACTAGTACTTGGAGCTGTGGTGAATCGTTTGTGCACATTGCAAGACCCCAGATTAAACTGTATGCCAAACTCATTCCCATGCGTGTCGACATTACGCAAAGCGACTTTGGTTGGAGCTCTGACTCTGGTGAGGATGGGAGAAACGAAATTAGAACCGGAGTCTCTTTTTTCATCTCGAATGCTATTGCATTAGACAGTGTCGATCTCAGTAGAGAAGCAAAACTCTGAGTGCGGTGTAGTCGGGATAAAGAAACTGGCGTTTCATACTCCTCCGTAAGCAATAAAATGCGTTCCAGTAAATCAGAATCCAGTACTCGCTGCTCAATCACATTAAGCACTCGGGTGACTTGGCCAGTAAGTCCATCTATACTCCCTTCACCTGATTGAAGCTCAGCTTCGAGTTTGCGAAAATAGCTGCGGAGAAAGGCAACATGAATTGGAGGCTCATTTTCAGAGCCGTTTGAATCACACGAGATTGTGGCCTCAAAATGTACGATGCCGTTGCCGAATATAAGAGGTGGAGAAGCAGTCTCTAGGCTGTTGGATTCAAATAGAAAGCGCAAATTTGGGGGAAACGTCATAAACTCCCCGTTTTGAAAAGGGAATAACCGGCATGCGGACTGATTACCCGAAATGCGCCTTTGTGATTGGTGTTGGCTCACTTGGACAAGTATTTCTGCCCAGCAAGCCTCAATTGATCCATCAAACACAATCCAAAGTTGTTGTTTTGTTGGCTGATGGAAGTGCTTCTCGCTTTCTGGAGTTAAGCTAGATACATTATGCTTTGCATTTTCATCGAAGATGTACATCTCTTGGGCTTCGCGAATTAATCGACCTAGTACTGATGACGGAGCGTCCTTCCTATGTTCAGTGAATGCACTCCCGTAGAGTTGAGTTGTTGTCAACGCCCTTGGCAGCACGAGACGGATAGAGACAGCGGTGTTTGTAGCGCAATGTTTGAGAGGCTGAGATGATTTAGAACCGGTGATAGTCTCAACACTGTCTGGTGCTATTTGAACTTGTTGTCTCTCTAGCTTAAGCTCATAACCAATACCAAGCGCTTTGGCTAAGACTTGATATGCCGTAGTCTTGCCTGTTCCGCAATCTCCTATTAAAACGACACAACCCAGCGAGTCTACGTGAGCAAATATCGACATCGCTGCATCGATTAGTTGCTTTCGGGGAGCCAAATGGAGCTGAGCACACGAGGCCTGAAGCAACTCTATCAAATCTGCATTCTGAAGTTTTTTACTTTTAGCTTCATGCCGCTCAAACTGCTTTACAAACCATTCATTTTTATCTGTGGCGTTATCGAAGTCTGTAGCGACAACGGCGCTTACTGCATCACAAAGCAATTTTGACCGCAAATGTTGCTGAACATATT
>JAASGX010000967.1:0-11269 GCA_023334415.1 Phytopythium chamaehyphon | reverse complement strand
GCGTTACTGTCGGGTTCGCTGTCGTGGCGAGTGATGGTGAGTGCTCGCGATGTGTTGGGTCAGCGTGCAGTGGCATCGTTCGTGGATTCTTCGTTGGCTGTTGTGAGTGAAGCGGAGTCTGTGAAGCCTGCATTTGGAGGATTCAGCGTTGCTGCACGAGATAGTGCGCGAGTGTTTGAGGTCGCTGACGACCAGAACGTGAGCTTTCGACTTGGTGATTTTGGGATATTGGCCGGTGGCCAGGATTTGGCCGCATTACGAGTTTTAGTTAGAAGTGGTTGCGTCGAACGAGTGATGTTGAACGGGGTGGCTCTGAATCAGTCAGAAAGCAAAGACGTATCTCGAATTGTTGGTGGAAGTGTCTACTTTGTTGCAACTTCAAGAGAAATATTGTGCTGGGGAAGTGCTAGCTGCAACCAAACATGGACACTTACAGTTGTTCCTCAAAAGTTTTATGCCCAGAACTTCTCTGTTGTGTTTGAAACTACTTTTAACATTACAACTACCAAGTCAAACTTTGTTGTGCTTTCAAAAGGTAGATCTAGCTCAACGTTTTCCATTACGGTTCGTCCCACACCCAACCAACCAGTGATTAATCTAAACGCAACTGAATTATCCACATCTGAAGACATCAGCACTGGATTTATGTTACTGGACGCGTACACTCCAGACGTCGACGGCTCAGAGTCGGTGGAAGTGAGTTTGATCTACAACGCAACAGAAGTGGGGGCTGTTGCTGTCAATGGTACAGTCGTATTGAGCTTGACACGTGGCAATACGATAGTGCTACCCAAAGAAAATGGCATTGCTAAGATTTCTAATACCTTGATTGAAATTTTACCTGCGACTAATTTTGCAGGTCACATTATTATTCAAATCTTGGCAACCAGTGTGGAGAAATCGACAGGAGAGACAAGTCAGATGACAAAGAATGTCACCATGGTGGTCTCAGGCGTGGCTGACGCTCCGACACTGAAAGTTGCGAACAATTCTCTGAATTCAATCCAAAATGCCTCTGTCGATGTTGTCATTTCAAGCATTTCGTTAACTGATACAGACGGCTCTGAAATGCTGGCACTTGTTATACGAGATACATCACTTGCTGCTGTTGCTCACGTTGAATTGAAAAACGGCACAAGGCTAGCAAAGGATGATAGTAGTGCTTTCGTACTTGGATTCGGTAGCGCTACTTCTCTACCTGATCTAATACTTCGAGTTATACCTGTGGCGTCATGGTTTGGGCCTACCCTACTCACGTTTACTGCAGTTGCAACTGAACGATCAGGAGGCCGCCCTGCTACAACGTCCCAAAATGTCACTATTGATGTCGCGCCGGTTTCTGACAAGCCCATTCTTACTGTCGAAAACACTCGAGGTAAGCTTGGCAACTGGACTCGAGTGGGATTGCTCAACGTTTCATTGGCGAATGTAGCAAAAGCAAGTGCCACTAGTTTAGCTGTGTTTTTATTGCCACTATCTACGCGCAAGTTTGAGATTGCATGGCAAGATCAAATCTTAGTGTTGGAAAGTGTCCCATCGATATCAACAACCAGCGTGTATCGAGTACCAGCACAGTCAACACTCCGTGACCTAAGTATCAAGACTGTCGAATGGGCTCCAAATATTACACTGGAAGTAATTGCAGTCGCGTCGATTGCGGTGTCAAACACTGTCCAACTCGAGGCAAAGAACACAACTGCCGTTTTTGCTGGGGTACAGCTGTCAGCATCCTCGTTTTCCTTAAAGGAAGGAGCTACGAGCTCCTTCACAGTTCAGCTACTGAGTGCCCCGACAAGCAACGTGACAGTCTTATTCTCGAGCGACAAAGCGACCAAGGCTGTGACTTCTCCATTGTCCGTTACCTTTTCCGTAACGGACTGGAAAGCTGCTAGATCGGTGCAAGTCCTCGCAATCAATAACTTCCTCGAAGACGCCGATGCTTCCGTTACGCTCTCAGGTTCGATTACGTCGTCCGATCCGGTGTACATTACTTGCGAGGTGGGCTCAGTCGCAGTACAAGTGGCAAATGATGACACGGCGAAAGTCATTTTGTATCAAAGTGTGATTACAACTGCTCCAGCACTAGTTGTTGCGGAGGGAAAAGTGTTTACAGACCAGTACAAAATCGTGCTCCAGGCGCAACCAACATCTGACGTAAAGATCGCCCTGAAGACGAGCCTATCACAGCTGCTAGTTTCACCGACGAGTGTCACTTTCAATTCATCAAACTGGAATGTTTTCCAAGCGATTACGGTTTCTGCTGAAGACAACTACGTACTTGAAGGAGACCATTTGGGAGCGATTTCACACTCGGTAACATCTACAGATGTGCTATACGCAGCGCGCGCAGTAGACTCTGTCCAGGTGACTATTGTAGAGACCAAAGATTCAACACCTCCTCCGAAGATGACATCGGCAAAGTTCCTGGATACGGCTGCAGGGTTAATTGCTGTGTTTGACCGCTCGGTGAATCGTGTAACACTACTCAAGGATACGTTTGAATGTTCTACACTGTTCGATTTGCCAGCAGTCATTAGTTCATCGAATTACTTTGGCGCAGATCCAGTGTGTTCATGGCAGGCCAAGAATGTCTCCATCCGATTTGTATTCGGTAAGGGTGCCACCGTAATCCCAGGAGACTCTTTGATTCTACGTGGAGGAATACTGAAGTCTACTGCGACAGCGGAGTTAGCGGCTGCGGCTACAACACTTGCGATCTCATCTCCAGAGAATCCTCCGATCCCGATCGTGCAAGTTAGCGGGGCAACCTCGCTTGGAATGTGTGACGATTTGTCGCTCGATGGTTCAGGATCGTCGGGATCTGGTGGCCGCTCAATGACATATTCGTGGACATTAGTAAGTTCAACTGGCAGTGCAACATCCGCTACTAGTGTTACTGCTCTACTGGCTCAAGCTGTAGCCAGTAACAATGCAACTATCAAAATAGCGACGGCAGAGCTGGAGTCAGACACGTCCTACTCGTTCACCCTCCAAGTCCGCAACTTCTTGGGTAGCTCATCTACATCAAGCACTGTGGTGGTAAAGAAATCTGCACTGGCACTACCTTCTGCTTCAATCAAAGGCGGAGGAGATCAATCTGTCTATCGTGCTAATGAGCTGCTGATTAGCGCAACCGCTAGTTACCCGTCTTGCTCAGGAACTGTGTCGGACACTTCTTCTTCGTTGGACATGAACTTTGCGTGGACTCAAGTCCGTGGCGACTTGACTGCTGTTCAGTCCAAGTCAACAAGTCCGAACCTTAGAGTACTTCGATTGCCAGCACGTACATTGACTGTTGGAGTGGCGTACACGTTTCAAATCCTCGTGTCCATGTCATCGAATTCAAGAGTGAGCAACACCGCTACTGTGACCCTAACAGTTCTTCCATCAGCCTTAACAGCTTCGATTGCTGGCGGGGATCGTACATCTGGCTTTGAACAAGATTTGATTCTAGACGCTTCGAAGTCGACAGACCCTGATGACTTACAAAACACAGTGGTAATGGCGTATTCGTGGACATGTTTCCAGAAAAATTCTGTTACAGGACTGTATGACACAGCGTGCAGAAAGGTCGATGACTCTCTACTCGTACTGGATGCCAAGAGCCAAGTTACAGTACCGGCAAATACAATTAACCCAGGGATCAGCTACAATTTTACCGTGACAGCATCAAAAGACACACGCACGAGCACAGCGTCGGTAATCATCACGATTGCTCCTGGCTCGCCACCAAGTGTCTCTATTGCGCCTTTGACAGTTTCGAAGGTCAACACAAATGATCGTGTGATTTTGTATGGCTCCGTTACGTCCAAGCTGTCGATAAAGAAGATAGAGTGGTCCATCATTGGAGCAGGGCAATCAAGCCAGAACAGTATTTTTGCTGTACCACGCACGGGACGACTCACTATGGTTCTCAAAGAAAACAGCTTGACACCTGGGACATCGTATCAGTTTCAACTCTACGCAGAAGATTCTACGGGGCAATCGTCGACGGCTTCAGTCACTGTTCTTGTAAACTCTCCTCCAAGTAGTGGATCTCTAACTATATCCCCGTCGTCAGGGTACGCTTTGGAAGATACTTTTTCAGTGCTCGCGTCAGGTTGGGTCGACGATGACCTTCCACTTCGCTACACATTCAAATACATCAAGGGGTCAACTTATTCTGGTGAGAGTGAAGTGACAATGAACTCAGCTACGCTTGAGCCACTTTTCAGCTCAATGTTTGGGCTTGGAGGAGGTGCCAATAACACAGTGACAGTAGTGGCTTACATTCAAGATTCGTTGGGAGCTGTAGCACGACTTGCACAGGAGATTATTGTTAGCCAGAAAATGATTCCTGCAAGTGATCAAGCAGCCTACTTGGCCAAAAAGACTGATGCGATCCTCGCCGAAGCAACCTCCGGTGACCCATCGAAGGTTTTGACGATTATCAACGCTCTTGGGGATATGATCAATGGAAAAGAAGAGACAGTAACAACCTCGACGACAGGTTCACAGCTCAAGAGTTGTTTACTATTAGATGGCAAGGTCTGTGCTGCCAACGGTGAATGTATGAGAGAGCCCAGCGGCTGTCTGGAGTCCGATCCTGACTGTGTTGCGAAGTGCGAATGCGGTATTGGATATTATGGCGACAACTGTGCAATGAACCAAGCGCAATATGATGCGAAGCGAGCGGTACTAGGGAACCTTATCAGCGCTATGGCATCAACATCTACTTCCATTGATGTCAATGATGCGAGCGCAATGGAACAGCAGGCTGCAAGTATCGCAACACTTACAAAAAGTGCCGGCATTCTTGATACTGCAGCCCAAACACAGGCACTCAATTTTGTGGATAACATTCTGACATCTCCTGTTCTGTCGTCTTCTGCAAAAGCAGCAGTTGGTAATACCATCTCTAATCTGCTAGATGTGGACATTTCTGTGAGCAGTGCATCATCAAAGAATGCACCTAAATCTAGTCGGCAGTTGACTGAGTCTAGTGCCAGTGGCAGCACAGATTCATCTGTCAGTGTGGGCGATTCGTCTTCTTCACAGGGTTCTGGTAGTGGCACAAACGATGCTTTAAGCGCTGCACTAAAGCGGGTGGAAGCCCTTCACGAGACAATCAGCAAGCTGGAAAATGCTATGATGTCTTCTGTTATTGCAGGGGAAGACCCTGTAACTCTCGTGAGTAAGAATTTGAAAATTGTTGGTACGCGCGACAAGGTTTCAGAGCTTGAGGGCAAGCCAGTCGAGTTACCGCTCTCTAGCGCAGAAATTGCTGCTAAGTACGTTGCATCATCAACGACAGTGCCAAAAGGTTTTGCAGCGTATTTGGCCGCGAATGCTACAGCTCCAGAGGATTCTGACGACGCCGACGATCCGATTATTGATGTTCAAGCTAAAGTATTCACCAAGAACCCGTACAGCTTTGTAGGCGGGAACTCGCTTAACTCCCCAGTCACGAGCGTCAATGTTCGCCATGGCGGGGGCAACGTAGTGGTGTCTGGTCTTGACGAGCCGTTTCGGATTTTCCTACGGAATACTGTTACCGTGATTACGAGCAACAGCACAAACCGAAATAATGGGAGCGGCAGCGGTAACAACAAGAACTCTAGCTCAGTGCAATCCTTCAGATATTATTGTTTGAAAGGAAGCATCGGTACCAAGTTCTTCAACTGCTCAAGTTTGACGACACCTCTGACAGTAGCATGTAATGGTACTGAATTCAACGGAGAAATTACGTGCCCAGTTCGACAGCCAGCATGCCGGTATTGGGACATCAATTCAAGCTCATGGTCCTCTGAAGGTTGTACTGTTGCTGGCACGACTGCAAACGGCAAGTTTACGATCTGTGAGTGTACACATTTGACCGACTTTTCAACCGAAGTTGAGCAGTCTTTAAGTCTTGTCACGGAGCATTTCGAGAATGTTATAACCCATCACGTGACTGCAGATGACGTGAAGAAGAACATTGGTGTTGTAGTCACCATGGCGATATTCTTCTTTTTGTATGTTGTTGGCATATTCTACGTCAACAGATGGGACCGCGAGGACCGTATTCGAGTGCTCCGCGAGAAGCGCACGAAGACTCAGGAGGCAGAGAAAATTCACCTTCGATCAATCTTCCATGCGCCTGAGTACTTAAATGCCGTCGGCTGGAAAGCAAAAGCGGTAGCTGTGACCAAGGGGGCATGGGATGGGATCAAGCACAAGCACAAGTTGTTGTCGATTGTCTTCAAATATGACGAGCACTTCTCACGGGCTCAGAGACTTACGATTGTGTTTACAATTATCATGAGCCAAATGTTCACGAATGCGCTTCTGTACAAGCTAAAGAGAGGAGAGAAGTCGATTGGGTCTGCATTTGTATCGGCAATAGTCTCGTTCCTCTGTATGATCCCTGTCACCATCGCGTTTGTTGCAATCTTCCGCAAGGCTGGGAAAAGACAGAAATATCTAGTTCGATATCAAGTGGAGGATGACGAAGGAAATATTGCTGAAGTACAGACTGATACGTACGGAAATCCATGGCAATACTCGCCTGCAGAACGCGCTGCAATTGATCTAGCTGCGATTGCTAATTGTGTAGAGTACTCTGGATTACGCAACGTGAGTTCTGTAGTCAAGCAACGTGGCGTGAGGTCACGAACAGCACAGGTGTGCCGTGGTATCTTCTTGGCGATTTACAACCGAGATATTGACGAAGAGCCCCCTGAGCTACCTGATGGTGAGGAAGATCCGTTGACAGGTATGATTGTGCAAATTAAATCGCACATTCAAGAAGAGATTCAGTATTCCAAGTCTACAAATCGTGATGCTTCTACCCGAAGAAGCAGCCTGTTGAACTCACTTCCGTTCCGAGCTAGAAAGTCTATTGCGAGTGCGTCGAGTGCCGCAAAGCACGAGCATAGCGAAGAAGGACACCATCAAGAACTTGTATTGCCACCTGCAGCACCTTTCGTGTCTCACACTCTTCGAACGTCAATTGCACTTAGTCATTTGACTCCAACAATTCCAGAAGTTTCTGAGGCGACGGAGGAAAGTGATCGAGTTGCCCTGGCGATGAATCAGCTAGCAGTCATGCTAGAGCGGAACAAAGGAGAGGCGATGATAAATAATATGCTGCGCTTCGATCCGTTGCGTGTGTCACCGACGTCCGCCGAGAAAATTGCAGCTATCTGTAAGGAGTTGGCAAAGCGATGGCCAGGTATGGGTGAGATCAGCGGACGCCAGAGTGATGCAACTGAAGACGATGGTGATGATGATGATGATGGCGAAGACAGCGAAGATGAATTGGATATTGTATTAACCCTCAATGACTGGTTATCAAAGTGCAACGAGTGCTGTGCTGACCTGCAGAGGAATGCACATGCGGTGGCAGAAAAGGCAAAAGTAGAGCTTGAGCGAGCGGAGATGCAGCTCAAGAAGCTTCAGTACGCAATTGGTGCGCAATTCGAGCGACGAATATCTGAGGTCATTGCTATGGGTGAGCTTGTAGTTGCGAACACTGTAAGTGCTGTTGCTGGAGAAGCAGCTTTACAGTCCAATCAACGCTCCCCTCACTCTCCAAAGCAACGCCGTTCAAGCACGCGGAAGTGGTCATCTCGTCGCTCGTTACGCCGCGCATCAGCAGTTCCAGCGAAGAGAGATCGACGTGTCACTGTGACAATTAACAAGGAAAAGAAAGCGGTTCTTCAATCCAGTAAAGAACAGTTGCGGGAGAAAAAGAAGGCAGTCAAGGAAGCACTAGCAGCCCTGGCAGCCGAACGGCGCAAGCTACAGCAGGAACGAGCCCATGAAATGCGCAAAATCTATGAAGGACTAAAAGGCGTGTCTAGAATGAAAGCCCGGTTGCGCGCATATCTGCAGGCGAGAGAAGAGAAGCGGGTTGCAGCATTGCCTCTTCATGAGCAGCAAGCATACATGATTGAGAAGAAGCAGCTTGCAAAGGTTCGTCGCAGCTCACAGTTCCTCTACAATCGGTTCTTGCGGCGCCAGCCTGCACGATCAGCCAGACCTCTTTTCCCCGAGTGGGTGGTATATGTCTCATACGCGATTTGTGCCGCGTGGTCAGCTTGGAGTGCCTTCTTCGTATTGATGTTTGCCTTCACTATCGGCCAGGTCGAGTCGCAGCTTTGGATTGGATCGCTACTTACAGGCATGGCAATGACGTATGTTGTTTCTGATCCGCTCAAAATCTTCTTCCGAATGGGTCTCATGCCCATGGTTGCGGCTGGAGTACTTGCCGATGCTGGTTTCTTCAGTGCCCTCGGGTCAGAACAAATGGTTTTGGGTGCTGTTGCTGCTGTCGGTGCGTCTAGTGTTGCGCAGCTTGTAGCAAAGCACAAAGACAACAAGATGCAGAAAAAGTTAAAACGATCTCGCTCTGGTCGCAAGCGCCGATCAACTCAACTAGTCCCAGTCAACGGAGACGAGTTCGAGCAGCCTAGACCCGAAGACTTGGTGCAGGCATTCAATGGCCGAACCGATGGCGAGGAGTTTACCGATCTTTCAACAGCAAGAGAAGAGGCTCGAGAGATTGAGAGCGCACGATCAAAGTACCGTGGATTTGGCGATGGAGGAAGTAGTGCTCGGTACAGTGCACCACCGATGGATGACCTGCCAAAACTGGTCGTTACGAAAGGACCACCGGTGCAATTAATCCGCCCAGTCGCCAGTTCTAGAGACAAAGGACCCGCCTCACAGCCAACTGTAATACCGGGACAGGTTCAAGCAGATGCAATAGTCCCCATACCTATCCGTGTTGTCCCCAGCGTTGCGCGTTCGCCAGAACCAGCGGCATTACCGAAGCAAGATTCGTCACGAGAATCGAAGCTGTCATCAGCACGGAAATGCGAGTGTGGAGAAACCGTGTCTGTACTGGTGTGGAACCAACACGTTCAAGAGTTATGCTCTCACCGCCTCGTTCAGTGTAGAGCTGGGTGTGGTATGTTCATGCAGGCTCGAGCTCGCAACGGCCACGAGCTGAGCCAGTGTCGACTCGTCATGTGTAGCTGCGGCAAGATGGTGCTCACCCCGTCGCTAGAGCTCCACCAGCAACGTGACTGCCGCAACAAGCTAGTACACTGTCGCCTCGACGGTTGCGACGTTAGCGTTCCGGCACATTTGAGGGAACGTCATGAGCGGCATGAATGCTCGCGACGAATGATCGTGTGCGCTGCGTGCGGCGTGACGAGACACGCAGCTGACATAGCGGCTCATGCAGCAAATGAGTGTGCCCTGGAGCGAGCATCTGCAAACGTCAAGCAAGCAATGCGTGCTTTTGTAGTGCCCCCATCTATTATCACGACGGCTCCAACCCCGCAACTTAACGCGAAGGCAATACGTGGTCCTCCGAGCCCAAGCGCCAAGAGAATCACGGGACCTTCACCTGTTGCGGTGAAGGAAGAGGCAACTGCCATTACTACTCCAACAAATGTAGAAAAGCTGCCACCTCCAGCGATCGAAGATGCAGCGAGTCTTCTACAGTACAAGAAGGCAGTCCCAGTATCGGCGGCTCAATCACTCCACACACCACCCGGTGTTGTTCCGGGGTCACCAATCAAACACAAAGCCCAAGATCTACCTAGCGTTCGATCTGACGCTGGTCGTCAAGGTCCTCTAAAACCAGACAAGCAGACGCTAGAGATGATGCGTGCAAGGGTTTTAGCACGAAAAGCAGGAGCTCCAGCATCACCAACAGCAGCAGGACTGAAGACTGCGCAAATCTCTTCAATGGTCGAGACACAAAGTGCAGATGTAAAACCGGATGCGAAACTCGCTTTACATGTCGATTCAAGATCGATCGCAAGTGAAAGCGGAGGCGATGGAGTATCCTTGACTGAGGTCAGCGATCTAGCTCAAGGCGACGATATGCGATCTATTTCGCCGATTCGACGCAAGATGATGATGGAGCAAGCTGCGAAGCATGTGGGTGGGCCAGTTATCAACCTACCAATCCCTGCATCATCTGTGATTGCATCACCGCGTGAAGAAGAAATAGCAGCTGCAGTCGCTCTCCACGTTCGGAAGGGGCCAAGAGCACCACCAACGGTGGCGACGATTGCAGAGGCGAAGAGCCCGGAGGCTGCAACAGCGGATGCACTTGAAGAAGAGCTTGATGCGCTATCCGAACCAAAACCAAAACCAAAAGTGAGCTCTGGAGCTGAAAGTAAGTCCTCAGGGCGACGACCAAGGCGAGTAGAAGACAAGTCGCCGTCTCCAACACGAAAGAGGCAGGCAATGAAACCTCCTACAACTCGCCCTCCGCCAAAGAAGTAGGCAAGTTAGTGCATAATACATATACTTCGAAGTAATTCAAGTTTGCATTTCTGAATCGAGCACGCTACTTGGTGAAAAGATCTTCTCGAAAGAATACCAGGGGGAAGATGATTGCGGTGCCCGTCAATGCGCCTAGCTGCGTCGCAAATCCGCTCCATTGATAGACTTGCGTCGCGTACTGGCGCGGGTGGTGATCTGCAATGTTTCAGCGACCATGTCATCCCGCGAGAGTACGAATTGTTTATAAAAGAAAGGTATATGCAACTCACCTGACGCCCGCTTGAGGGTGAAGTATATCATGGTTTGCGTGTATGCGTACACCACGAGGTAAAAAACATGAGATAGCAGCGCTACAAAGCATGAGGGGATAAGGTTTACTGATCAGCACTAGTGGAGACTGGAAACTTACGCAGAAGGTAGCCATGACTGTAGTGGTCCTGGCTCAAAACTGGCGAGTCGATCAGTGAGAAGCACAAGAGCATTACCTAGAGGAGACAAACAAAACCCTTGCGGTCAGGAATGGAAAGCATGAAGAGGAGCCACGTGAACGCACCCCGATTGCTAGTAAGAAGACTGTAAACGGCCGAACATAATATGCTCGCCATCGACTGTTGCTCAAGGCTCAAACGTCAAGAACAGCACTATCCCTCGAAAAAAAAAACACACACACACAAGCTCTTTACCTTGTGATCATACGAGCGATTGGGTCGAGAATCAAAGCAGCAATACTCGATGTTGTCTGGTACCGAGACGTTTCGGCCTCCAGATTGTTCAATGGCTGGCAGTAAACTTTAAGTTCCCGGCACAACACATTTGAACGAATCACATAATTCATACCGCGTACTTCTTGTAGACGTATGGCATGACGGAGGGGAGCACGCCAAAAGAAAACGCTGCAAGCGCGTATTGACAGGCGAGAAACTGCCACACCTCTGAAAAAACCACACGATTCGACAGAGAAACGGGTACGTGATCCTGAAGATTGCTGCCTGCGACTTCTTGG
>JAASGX010000966.1:0-11276 GCA_023334415.1 Phytopythium chamaehyphon | reverse complement strand
TGCCTGACAGTCGCCTGACGTCCAAAGAGCTACTTCAGTAAGCAGCAATCCGCCGTTAGATGCGTGTGTGCGTGGGATATTACAACGACACCACGAAGAAGGGCGGACTTTGAAAAGTTAACAATGTTGATAAGCATGGCGAGCATTCACCTGCGATCCATTGAAGCGATCTTGAAGCGACGTAGGATCTGATAATGACAATGGAGACCAAGAAAGACAAGAAAGCTCGAGTGACGCAGTCTAAATGCTGGTGTCCGTGTTGCGTTAGCATGTTGTTTTCATGGGTAAGGCTAATAAATACAGGCAGACCACCGCCTCGGTGGGTCTATGGCAGCAGCAAAGTCTGGAGAAACTCAATGTCCTCGTCGGTCCACAGCTCTCGTTCGCTGCGGCACGACACGATGGGAGCAAAGTCCTCGCCAAGATCGAGATCCTCGTCGTCCAAGTCGAGGCTCCCAGCGATCGAATCTCCATTATCGAGAGCTCCACCGCGGTTTCCAGCCGCACAAATGTTGAGGAACGTGTCCGGCGTGAAGTCGTCAATGCCCGTGGGCGAAGACTCGTCACCAGGCTTGCACCCCACAAGCTCTGCCGCTCGCTGCTGCTGCTGCTGGGGCTCAAGCTTGATGAACGGTGTCATGACGGTGGCGCTAGCAGCTTCAGTACGCGGGAGTTGGTACGGGACGATGAGAGGAGCTGACGCTGGAGCAATGTGGCGAGCAGTGGTCTGCACGGCCGAAGACTCGGTTTCCAGGATGAACGGGAGGTTGTGGCCCGAAGCAGCCGGGATCTGGATAGGAGGCACGAGCGACGACGGGTTGGTGATGGAGCTGATGGCCACCACGTCCTGCTGGTTGCGTGGCGAAGACGTGATGGTCGCGGTCGTCGGGGTCGAGAGCCCGTTGGCGAGCACGTGGAGAGGAAGGCCACCGAGCGACTTTTGCTGCTGGTGCTCGAAGAAAAGCTGCTGAGCGACCGCCATCGATACCTGCTTCTTGAGTACGGCACGACGCTGGGAGCGCTCTCGCCGGCGAATGGCGTGCACGGTCTGGTACTTGCGGTCACTGCGACGCTGGATGAGGTTCTGCTTGATGCGGTGCTCTTCACAGAGCGAGTGGGCGTCGCCGTTGCGCTTGAGCGTTCGCTCGTTGAAGCACTTGCCCGTCTTGTACTGGCATTTGCCGTAGTACGGCCGCTTGGCCGCCTCGCCTTCGACCGACTTGGTGGCGGCTGCAGCCAAGGCCTGGTAGTTGGTGCCAGCCGAAGCCGAGCTTGAGTGAGCGTTGTTCCTCGACGTGGCCATGATGTTGTCAGATCGGAAATGGAGGAGAGTGGAGACCGTGTCGACCTATGAAAGCGAGGACGAGAAGTGTGCAAGCGAACGAGTGATGGCAGTGAGTGAGTGGAAGGTGTGCCAGCTGATCGTCGCTTGCGACTCGAGCTGTCGACCACAGTGGCAGCTGTGGCGGAAATCGCAAACTGGGAGTTCCAGCTGGTGTTGAGAATCCCCGCCTGGCGCAGTTGCTGGTCGCACCGCATGGAGATGCTGTACGATATTAGAGGCTGAAGAGCACCAAGTGAGGCTCTCAAGTGCTGGTATAGAGGCGAGCCTAGGCTCGTCCCTTCCCCTCGGCTGTTTGTGCAGGGCACTTCAAGCTCCTGCAAAAATACTCCGAGGGTTTGGCTGGCTGGCTAGCTACGTATCATAGCGGCTAGAAGTACGTACAGTATCAACAGCACCGCTGCAAAGCTCTAGCCACGTTCGGATCGGGTTCGTCGCAGGGGAGGAAGAGCTTCAGGGGATCGGGAGTATTTTCAGGCGAAGATGTGACGCATCCTCCAGCCAAATCGAGCAGCTCGCAGACGGAAATACGGCACGTCTATCAACTCCGTTTACAGCCTTGAAGCACGTTGAGGAGGATAGTCTCAGCGTTGCGAGCCATCAAGTGTCCAATGGATTCCTATACTGTAGCTGTCTAAAAATGCTCAATGCTGGTATTCCTGGACGGCGACGACTAAAGTCCTTGCTGGTTCTTCAAGCTGCGAATCCGAGCACCGCACCATTATGTCTGTCGAGGACGTGGTTTTCGAGTATTTCGGGAGGACGAGGCCAAAGTGAAGCAGCGAGTCACCGCTGAGCAGAGATTGGATGTGGCAATTGCCAAGTTGCAGAGCATCGTGCACTTGGTCGTCCTCGTGGCTTTTCCAAAGGACGAGGCATCAGCTGGTGTTCGCCAACGGCCAAATGAGGCACATGGTAATCGTCCTATCAGTCTGACGCCACCCCGGCTCCTTTGCCAAGATCCTGATCAGAGTATCACTGTTCTCATTGCGATTACGACACACGTACCGGGATTCCCTCGCCAGCCGTTGGCGACAGCGGTCACGGCTTTCCAGTGGTGTGCTTAGCGCACTGTCGACATCTCGGTAGCTTTGTGTCGACTCGCCACATGGCGAAACGCTAGAGAAAATCAGAAGACGAGTGGAGCAGCACGAGCAAGGATTTGCTAGAACAGAATCAAGTCGAGTCAGGCTGGCTGAACTTGCTGTCCGAGCGACTTTACAGGCCACGAAGAACTTGCTTGCTCGGACCAGAGAGAGGAGATCCGTCTTTACTGGCATCGATAGGCGGTCGCCACGACAGCGAATGATGTGGAGGCGACTCCAAATCGTAGTAGCGCTCAGCCAGCCGAGCCGGCACGTGGTAACGAGTGTCTGTTGCGCATGAGTTGCGTTTCATCTCAACGCAAGTAGCATGACATGCCTGGCGAGCCGGTTTCCGTAGATTCGAATGTGATTGAAGTGATATGTCAAACCGTTCCATTACTTCGAGCTGGTCTTGAATTCAGTCACCCCTGACTCACTCGCGATGAGCTCTCTGGTCAAGATACTCTTTGCTCTCTCAGGGAACAAAGACCACACAGTGGCCGTAGTGAAAACCCGTAGCTAGCTTGTGGGCCCGACAGTTCTCCTAATCAGCTCTTACGTTTAGCAACTCAGTGCCTCGAGGGTGCGTGTACGCTCGTCCTCTTGCGTCTTTCGCTGTGCCTGCCGGATCCACTTGAGCATACTTGACTGGATGTACAGCCCACTCAGGTAGTGGTTGGTCAATTTGGCGGAGTGTAACTGTTTGACACATGCCCGGGCTTCATGCCACGCACGATCAAGCTGCGGCCGCAACTCTGAAGAGGGAACTGGGTTTGCACTTCCACCTTGCTGTTGGTTTAAAGCGGCCACCTGATGCTGGACGCCTAGAATGAGACGCTCAACCAGCATGCTCTGCTTTTTCAACAAGGCTTTTGTTGCCTTCTTTTGATGTAGAGACTCCAACTGTGCTGCAAGCTCTCTCCTCATTCCATTCCAGTATCGAACCAGGTCCTCGAGTTCCTGTTATTCGATCAATAAGTGAGATGGAGCGACAACATCGTACAAACCATTGACGTACCCTTTGTGTCGAAGTGATGTTAGTTCGTCCAAGTAATTGTCGAAGCTCTAGAAGGTCATGCTCTAGCAATGACACCTCAGGAAGTTGGGTGTCGAACAATCGAAGTTGGTAGGTTCGAGTAACGCGCACGAGCGCATCTCGATCCAAGAACTCTTGTCCGACATCAGCGTACACGAGTCTACACTCACGGGCACTTACCCGCCCGCAAGTAACTGTTGTAACAATCTTGGTAAACTCCTCGAGGCCGATCCGCCCTACTCCAGTGTCATGCGCCACAAATTCTTGCTTGTACCTCTGCAAAGCAAAACAGCAATTAGAAGGCAGCCCATTCCGATATATGAAACAGCATAGCCGTACCTCGTCAATCAGTCCTTGGCGCTTGATCCACTGCTGCATGAAAATACCCATGACATCATCTAACTCAACGAAGCCACAATTGGGACCGACAAACGTTGGCGGTTTGCCACCAATATCTGCCGAAGCGTCAACTACTGGGGGCTGTACGCGAGGAAGTGCGCCAATTTCACGCTGGATGACTTCAATCGTAGCCCTTGTAAGTGTAAATCCAAATATGTTTGTAGCTGTAAGCTGAGCAGTCTCAACGCTTATGGGGCAGCTACCATCGCTGGTCTCTATGAGATAGTTTCCATTCTTGTAGATTTTCATATGATCGTAAAACAAGTGAGCCAGTACATGAAGATAGTAGAGCACGTTGTCGTATCCGGGCTGTTCGTAGGCTAAGCGTGAATCACTGATAACTTCAACAGCCCCTTCAGCCGTAGAGAAGGAAGACGAAGAGAAGATTCCACATATAATGGCAAAGAAGCGTACTCGAGGGTCATCATGATAGGTACATAATGCCTCGATCAACGAATCCAGCCAAAATCCAACAGCTGACAATGAGTCGTAGCGGGTAATGAAATAGTCACACACAAACGGTGCTAACGCAGCCAAACTAGCATTCTCGAACTGGAGATGGTCTACTTTGAGGAGTTCAATCCAGATATCAAGCACAAGCGTGCGCACCTGTGCCCGTGACATGCTCACTGTCTGCTCGAATTCTGAAATGTTGGCTTCTGAAGAAGTTTGACTTTGATTTTGCTGGTGCTGACGCTGCTGATGATAAATACGAAGAAATAACTTCCATGGATGTGGAATTGACACAGCTCCTTGGAAAGTGCACTCGCCACTCAACCTGCGATGAGATGAGGCGAAACTGTCTTCTTTATCTCTGTTTGACCCTGCTTGTGTAAGTGATTCGGTTGAAGAACACGGCGCAACACTGTGTGAACTCCCGCAGACTTCATCGCTATGTGCTAGTGGTTGAATAGTTGCCGTTGATGGTTGCGCAGCCCGCTTTTTTGTTGATGCCGACAACGACACATTATTCGAGGCATTATTTACACGCCGCCCACGCCCTCCCTTCGATGTTATGGTTCTGATCGCCTTGCCATTTTCTTTTGTGACCGCTTCAATCTTCCCAGACGCTACCTTGGAGGTCGCTGGATCCGCTGTTTTGGACGAATGCGGGTTGTAGCTGGCAAATACAATCTGTGGACCGATAACTGCGCCGAACAATGAAGTATGACCGCGCAGGTAGAGGCATTGATGCTGTTTGCGTCGCATCGATGCCTCACGTTCACTTGCACGTGCTGCATCGCTTCCAGTTACAGCACAATCGAGGAGTTGTAGATTCAACATGGCTGTTGAACCGGATGTTATAGCATCAAACAACTTGACTAGCATGTCGCCACCCTCGACACTCTCAGCCTGTAATGAATTGGGGAGGTTTTACTGTTAGCAAAAGTGACAACATAACAAAAAAGCGAGCGAATATATATATCGTACACGAGTTGCCAGGCTTTGCCTCAAGATAGAGTCGTTGGATGCTGCTATATCAACAAAGTAGCTAGCCCATAGGTCGACATGTGATGCAAATACATCTTGTAATGCTCCAGGTTGAAACTCACTCAAGCATGTGACTAGGTATGGAGACGTTCGAAGTTGGTCTAACAAATCTCGATTGCCCGCCGATGGTGATGCTATTGTTGTGACACCTTCACTGGATGGACTTTTGTCCCCCAAACTTCTACGGCTAGATTCGCTCTCTTTACCGTTTGCTGCATTTTCATCGCAGAATATCGATCGAAGCAAATGAGTGATAGCAGATTGATCCTCCTGAGCTACACGCTCAAGGGCAGTGATTGATGCGCGAGTCATAAAGCTGTGCACTCCTTTGGTACTCTGAAGCAAGACCATGAGGCGGTAGAAGGATGTTACATCCTCTCGGTCATGCATCTCAACAAAAAGATGTTTCAGAATGTCTGGGTTCTCCAAAAACAGTGATGCAAAATCGTTCACATGCGCTTCGAACCACTCAAGTAAGTGAACAGTACTACCGGCGGTAGTAGAATCACTCGATCGGTACTGGTCATGCCACATTGCGCTTCCTGCACTTCCATTGGTGCCTCCTGTGGGTGTGGTATTGCCATTCCAAAGCAACTGAATACCTTTGTGTTTATGCGTAAGTGAATCTAGGTGATCGCATGCCTTCGGATCCAAACGAAGGAATCGTTTGACTGCGCCAGAAAACTTTGTCACTGCGAAGAACAGGATCCCTTGGTTCTGAGCGATAGCGCTTGTTAGAATATCAGGGCTTCGGTTGATTGCAGCCACAAGAAGAGACGGGTTTTGTCGCTGTCCTTGTATGATAGTTTGCACCAAAGATGTAAACCCTTCGTCTTTCGATCCATCTTGTGCGTCTAAAAGCAAATTTTCCGCTTCTTGCAACGCCTCGAGTCGTGCAGCTTCACTTCTCTGAAATTTGACCGTAATATCATCGCTGGATGTTCTCATCGCGGCGAGTAGATTGTACAAAAGTCTTTTTGCTTGAATAACATATCCATCTGATACACTTGGTGGGATCGAGTCGATTAAAGAGTTCCCTTCTTTCCGCTTATTATCGAACGCATCTTCACATAGCAGATCAAACGCGTCTTCACACACCCGCAGAATGGGCTCCAGTGCCTCGCCAGCCTGGTCATTGCTTTCAGTATTCTCATTGGAATCATCATCACCTTTTCCAGGAGCAAAGGCTCCCAGTAGTACATTCGGTATCGTTATTGTGCTTGCTTCTCCATTATTCTGCATATTAGTGCGATCGTATGGACGCGACCCAAACCGAACGGTTGACCGACGTAAAGGCATATCTGAGGTTGCGGGAGATCCTTGTCGACTATTAATTTCGAGATTACCATGCTCCGTGTTCAGAATCCCCAATCGACCAATAGAGAGCTGCCGGCGTCGGTGGATCTGCTCGGCTGCATACACTTCTTCCAGTGATCGCAAAACTGACTTTAAAGAACTGGGAGTGCTCTCACTGTTGAGCTCGGCATAGGATGTTGGGTCTAGAGCCTTGTAAAGTTGACTTCTCTCCTCTCGGCTCATGGTTCCCCAAAGCGAAATTATAATTTTCACTCGTTCTTGGAGCACAGACGCTGCCAGCCTGGCTGCACGCTTTCGAGCTTGTTCCCATGGCGACACCACTGCTCGTTGCCGCGTTACGACTGGCTCACGTTCAATTTTTTGAATGGCAACGGTTGTTGCAGTGGCGTTCCAAAGGACGGTCAACAACTCCGGGTCAAGAAATGGGGATATTGTCTCGGTAATCGCCTTCTGCCGTTCACTAGGGATGATTCGCTCAAACAACTACAGCACACGAGAAGTTAGCTCAGAGGTTTCTTTTCCTTGACGGGTAAATAACTAACCTCGGTGACGGAGCGTAACTTATCGTCAACTTGGACTTTAGAAGCTTCGAGTTCGCGGGCTTGGGCAGCGACCTGCTGCTCAAGTTTTGCTATCCGTTCTTGCTGCTGAACCACGACGTGAGCAAACGAAACTTGCTTCTCGAATGGAATATCAGGGTCAAATTGGAAGTATACACTATTGCCTAGCGCTCCCAATAACACTGAGGTCGCAGGGGACGATGCAGTTGCGGGGAATATTGCGCTTGCAGATCGAACAACCTGCAAAAAGAAGATTGTCAAGAAGTTTAGTCGACAAAGCGTTACTGTTACATTGTACCTGCGCAATTGCTTGAATGCATAATGCGGCTGTAATTGGATTGAAACTCGCAGCGCCATCGCGCGAAAAGCGACCAGCATCAGAAAATCGCTCAAGCGATTGCCACAACCGAGCCAATTTGAAATCTTCTGGTCTGAAAGGAGTGATCACAGTGCGTGGTCAGTGCAGACACGGCAGGACCGAGTACTGAGAGGGTAGATCGCACATGGAGGTATCTTCCATCTGTTGTGCACGTTCACGAAGCACAGTGTCGAGGATCAAATCCAGATCGATCCCAATCTCTGCCCGACACTCTCCAACATTTTGATGAAAAGCATTGCCATTGGGGCCAATAGCTGGGAGCTGTCGGGACGATGATGATGACGTTGGCACCGAGTGCGTAGGCTGGCGAGGTCGTCCGCTCTTACCAGTGGGTGGTTTGCGAGGCTCTACAAAGTTGAATGATGGGAGACCAATGCTCGTGAAGTCATGTGAGCGGCGCATTTGGGTCTGCGCAAAGCAACAAACAGTTCAAAGCAACAAACCGTTGGAAGCCCTTCATCACAATCGTCTCTAAGAATAAGTTGTCATGAAACGCGTGCATTTGCCTTCCCGAAGAAAGGGTAATAGTTACCTAAAGTGTTGCTGCTTGCTGCGAATGGTGCGCAGAATGCAGTTCTTGGTGCTCATGCAGCTGCGAGTGCTGTCCATGCTGAGGCGTGCGCGGTTTAAGTCGCTTCTTCATCCTAGAAAGCTCGGACTCCATCAGCTCGTGAGACCACGCTCGCATCGAGTCGATCATCTTTTTCTTGAGGAATTCGTCTGCCGCACGGTCTTCGTCGCGAGATGTCGAGCTCTCGGAATCAAAGGTGCCATAGGCACTGGCTGGAAGCACTCCGCCGTTCAGCGCTGCCTCGGCGACTGCTGCTACACTCCCATCTCTGTCAGACCCGGCGCTTGAGCCGTAAATGGCAGGGCCAGCCGATTCGGAATACGTCAGTTCGTCCCCAACGCCCTTCTCCAAGTAGATGGCTAGATCGCGAAAGAAACCCGAGAGGTCCTTCATGCCGTTCGGGAACACGGCGCGCATTCGGTCGATGGCCTCGGCATCCCGCTTCAGTTTCTCGAGTTCCAGTGCTTCGATCGACAAGTTGCGCGACTGGTGTTCTTTCCGGTTGCGAAGACTCCGCACCCATCCGTTGGAGCCGCGGAAGTCGCCGATGCCGAGCTCCTCGGCGAAGCGCTTGCCGACGTCGCGGATGTGCGTGTCGGTGACTGCGATCTTCTTGTCTCGGTTCATGTCGAACCAGTTCTCCACGAGCCTGTTGAGCTTCTCAAACTTGGACTTTTTGTTGATGTGTTTGGAGCAGCCCGAGATGTTGTCCTTGTAGTACGCCTTCTTGAACTCCTCCTTGCGCTTGAGGATGCGGCTGACGGTGCTCTTGTTGAGCCCGAACTGCGCAGCCAGCCGAATCCCGCTCATCTGTTCCTTGCTCGCCGCCGCATTGGCAGCAGCCCCTCTGTCCCCATCCTGCTTGGCCTTGCCGGCAATCTTGGGGTCATACTGGTACTCTTCCGCGAGCTCAATGAGCCGAATCTTGGTCTGCAGATCAATACTAGCATTTGCAGCGCCCTTCCTCTTCTTCCCAGCCGTCCTCTTGCTCAAATTGGCTGCTCCAGCAGCCATCAAGCCCATGGGCATAGCTGCCAGCTCCAGCGAGGCCGACGTATTCTCCGTTAGTCTCCTGTAGTCTTCATGGCTCGAGTTTTCTTCGGAAAAGTACGCGGCTGGCTGGGAATTACTGGCCTGGTGCTTGGCCGCCATCTCCAAGGCCGAAGACATGGGCGAGCTCGTCAGCGGCAGCAGCGTGGGCGACGTCGGCAGCGTCAGCGGGAGCAGATTGTGCTCGTTTGGGGCTCCTGGAGCTCCTGGAACGCCAGAAAAACCGTCGATGGGAGCGCCGAAGGAGCTCGAGCCGCCCATCTCCTCGCCGGAGCTCGAGCCGCCGCCGTTCATTGCGTAGAGAGCGCTACAGGCAGCCAGAGAGGCGAGAGTTAGCGAGGAAGGTGGCGGCTATGGAGGCATTTAGCAGTAGCATTTGGCATTTACATGTGGATAAGAGAGGCGCGAAGAGCTATTCGAGTTTTGGTTGCTGGATGAAGGAGAGGAGGCCCCCGCAACCAGCAACTGAATGGGCAGGGTTATGTTGTCCTGGACAGGGTGTGGGACGGGATAGTGGAATGCGGTGGAATCATGAACGCTTTCCATGACCACTTGAAACTATTTTACTGGGGTTTTCATTCAGCCATCATCGATGAATGCGAGGCGGGATGGATGTGAAAATGTGGTGAGAGCTCGGAGAATAGTTTTCTATTAGGCAGATACCGCTTTTGTTCAACTGGACATTGAAAAGTGATCGACCACTCCTCCATCCTGATCTACCGATAGCCATGAACCAGCTTGACACTCGAAAAATTGGCAGGTTGGCGATTAGTAAGGTGGCCTCCGCTGCTATATTTGTTCTCGCTAATGGCTGGAAACTCGAACTCATCGTGTTGGGCGTACCTTCGTTATTGCAGCGGCTACTTTACGTTCGCCACAATAGTGTAATCGATGGCTACGCAGTTGAGCTTCAGACAGTGTGGATAAGCTGGAGCGATTGCATAGGAGTCACCAATACCGGCAAGCAGCATCGGCACAAACCACTTATCCAATTGCACCGGGTATGACCATGGCCGGGTACTCACGGTAATCGTTACAGTAATCATCCGGGTGCTCTCGGACAAGCTGGCTGCTGTTTACTGACAATCGAAAATGCGGACCTCATTGTATCACGTACGATGGTGCGAATGGTTGTCAGCTCAACAGGAAGGCGTTGCGGTTTGCGCTTACCTTGTTTAGGTTTCGTGAATGTCAATGAGCCATTCACGTTGTATCATTCAGGAACAGCAATGTTGAGATTTGGCTGTGCATGTAAGTGCCTTGAATACATTCGAATGTGTGCATCGACTTTTAATCTCCACGCCAAGGATGGAACGCATCTCGGAGACTGAGAGGTTTGCTGAGGTGTTACGACTTCCAGCTGTTAGCAACATCCACGTCTTGAAGGCGTTGTACGCTGCACTTTGTAAGTGTAGACTGCTGATTATTCATGAATCCCAATGGTTTCATGATTCATGAAACCTCAGCTCTTGTAGCAGTTTGGCAACCGACAGTATTTTTTGGAGTAACTACCGGAAACAAGTTTCATCGAAGCGATGAAACTGTTTCTGAAGCAGCTCGACGCACACAATTAATCTCGGGGTGATAATGTTCGCCAGCACTCCAAGCGACGCCAATGGTTGCATGACTAGTGTTGGTTGCTGTGAACTCAATTTCGGTTTTTACTAACCATAGTAGTTCAAAACCATACAACTAACTCTTTGCTTGCTATGGCTCGTCAGGCCAAGCTTTGAACCGTGCACTTCCAGCAGTCGAAACTCCCCGGCCGCGTTGGATTGTTGAGGGCGAGCTTCCCTGCCCCACTCTTCGATCTGCCGGCTGCTCCACAAGTCGACACTGCAAATTGCAATCATCAAGAACTAATTCGATCCGAGCCAACGTGAAAGCAAGTGAAGTTGGTTCCAAGCCACCATGCATTGGGAAGACTATGGCAGCGAGAACAAGGATCGCGTCTTAGAGACCAAGCGGATGATTCGCAGTGATGAAGTTGCTTCTCGAGTGGCACAAGATCGGGCCACACGTCGCAAGCGCGAACGACTCGCTTTT
>JAASGX010000965.1:0-11295 GCA_023334415.1 Phytopythium chamaehyphon | reverse complement strand
TTTTTTTATTGTAGTGCTATTTCAGCCAATGGTGGAGCTGACCGTCGCTCGCTATGACACCCACAGGTTGGTGGCGATGGCGGCGCGGCTGCAGGCGCTGGCGCTGGCGCTGCAGGCCGGCGCGCTGCTGCTGCTGGGCGCACGGTACTTGGCGCTGCGCCGGCGGTCGGCTGAGTTCGAGCAGGTGGCTGCGCTGGCGCTGGCGGCGGCTGGGGCTCAAGCGCGACGGTCTGACGCGAATGCGAATGCGGCGCAGGAGCGAACGCGGACCGAGAAGATGCGGCAGGGCGAGCGCCGAGGGCGCGTTGCGGCCGAGAAGGTGCGGTTCGAGCGCCTTGGGCTGCTAAATGGCGAGCGCTGCGACTGAGGAGGCGGTGGGCGCGCAGGAGCTGCGGCGCGTGATGGCCGAGAAGCTGGACACGTCCAACGGGTTCTACGTCCAGCCCATAGGACACGTCGCGTCCTGCTTCAAGGCCTGTCTGGGTGTGCTCCGCAGCTCAGCGACGTGCGGCGCTGCGTTTTCCTGACCCAGTTGTCTTGCCACGCGAGATACAGGCACGCCGAGGCAGGGGGCGCTGGCGCCGTCGACGCGCGCGCGGATTGTGTTCCAGCGCAACGTGTCGCCTGACGCGCTGGTCGGGCTGGAGGACTTTAGCCACGTCTGGATCGTGTTTGTGTTTCACCTCAACACCAACGGCAAGAACGCGCGCGCGCACAAGGGCCTGCGCTCCGACAGCCATCGCCACACTTACGCGGTACGACCTGTCCACCCGCACTTCTGTTTGAAGGATGTGTCTGACACGTCACATTCGCGATCTTCAGGCCAAGATTGCGCCGCCGATGCTCAAGGAGCGCGTTGGAGTATTCAGTACGCGGTCGCCACACCGACCTAACCCGATCGGAATCACTTTGGCGACCATTTCGTCCATCGACAAAAAGGCCCGCACAGTGTTCCTCTCTGGTGTCGACCTTGTCGATGGCACACCCGTACTCGACATCAAGCCATATTTACCAGGTGTGACTGTGTTTGCTGATATGGCTGATTGGAGAAGATCTCAAACTTGCTTGCAGCTTACGACAGCATCCCAGATGCTAGGGTTGCAACTTGGGTCTCCGCCCTTCAGCCACACGTGCAGTACGTGCAGTCGCTGATATACCAATCGATAGTGCTGGCATTAAACTTTTGGCACTTCTGGCTATTCAATAGCATTAGGTGGGAGGATAAGGCCATGGCGTTGACGACGGTAGAAACGCTCGCTCTTAAGTCAACACACTTTTGCGAGTCGTCTGTAGCGTTCAAAAGCGCCATCGAGGAGGTGCTGCGTGTCGACGTTCGAAGCCGCCATCAAACGCAGCGTATGACGTCGAACGAGCACATCAACCAACTCACACTAGACAACGCATGCATTGAGTACGTCTTCAACGGCATCAGTGACGGCGGCAGCATCAACAACACCGACCTTTACATCAGTATCGTCAGCATCTCCCAATGCGAAACAGGTTGCAGCACTACATAGAGGGCTTGTTATGTTCAAAGCACCAAAGTTAGACGAGTAATAGAGGGTGTGCACACTCCAGTGTAGATGACGTTTGTCAGCTCACCTTTCTTCCTCCGAATTTCTCATCCAGACAAGCAGAGTTAAACAAAGGTCTAAGTTATAACCACGGTTGAAACCACACGGGTCTTCAGACTGCGGTTTGAGATGCAAAAGCTTTCAGCCCTTTTTTTAAGAGCTTCTATGGCCAATTTCCAAAACCCGCTTTCAAACTCGTAGTCGAACATGCTTTTTATGCTGCTTTCTTTCTCCCTAAAAGGAGAAAGAGCCCATTGCCATTTGTGTGGTGGCGACCAAGCACACGACCTCGATAGACGTCAAGTTTAGGTGTTGTCTCCCCAAGGCTCCACAACAGCGTCCGCTTTCTGTCCGTTCTGTAGTTTTCTGCTAGTTCTCCATGAACACAGCAATCAGAAGCCCAGTTGGGTTTCACGGATGCCTGTGTTGCTCGTCGACAATGCTTGCATCCAGGAATTCTCGCATATTTTTGTAAAATCAATTGATAGTTATTTAGCGCGCGCTTTTTGCAGGGGCTCACTTCGATTGAAAGAAGGTGCGAGCAGCTGGAAGCGCCGCCCATGGCCGCGAACACCGCGCCGCCCGTCGCCGCGTACGTCGAGCGCTCGCCGCGCATTGCTCCCGCACTCACCGTTTGCGGCTGGCAGTTGCTCACTTCCCATTCTGCGCCTTGACTGCAGCGCGCCGACCCAGACGCCGGCCAAAACCACTGGAGCGGTCGCGGAGGAGCCGCTAAAGGTTGTCGAGCCGCTGGGGGAGCAGCCGCAGACAGCCGACGCTCCGACGGCGAGCGATTCGAAGCCGAGGCGCGACCGGAGAAGAGACGGTATGCCCAAGAAGAAGAAGAAGAAGCCTGCCAAGGACGGACCGCGCTGTGTGGGCTACTACCTCGACGCGCTGGTGAGAAAGTTTCACATCAAGCGTAAGCCTGGGAACGTGGCGCGCTAAGCTAACACCTCTTCGCCATGGCACCACAGGACAAAAAGATGCTGTGGGCTGAGGCCAAGATCATTGGGTGCGACGTGCCCAAGCAAAAGCTGCGAGTCCATTTTATCGGCTGGGGAAAGTGCCACGACATTTGGACCGATACGGTGTCGATTGCATCCCACGGAAGATATGCCGGTGCGTGCAGTGCATGCAGCTGATCCACGACAACCGGTGCGGCTCATAACATTAGGGACGTAACAGGAAGAACCAACCTGACAGGGCTCAGCTGGGACGGCGACATGCGGCTCTTTGAAGATCTTCTTGGGGTTATCGACGAATCAACGCCTTGCCATGATCGCGAGCTGGCCAACAGGCTCATGAACGCACCAGTGAATGTGGCCCCACCCCCTCCACCAACCTCAGCTCAACAACGGGTTGTCAAGGCAAAGTCGCCGTCACCAGGTGGTGCCGTTGTATCGAAATCAGCCAAGCTGGCGGAGAAGCCTTCTGCGCCAACAAACAGATCAAAAGCCGCGAAGGCTAGCCACTCCGCTAAACTTGCACCTCGACCGCGGCCGGTGAAGGTTCCCGAGGTTTCGAGCACGCTCTCTAGAAAGCGAACAAGCCCTTCGCCGACTGCGATTGGGGTGACCCCGCCTCCGTCGAAGAGGCGAGCGTCGAACCTGCCCGAGATCGCATCCGTGCAAGTGACGAAGTGTGGGAGTGAGAGCTCGATGAACGAGCTCGAGGAGAGGAAACTACGCTTTACATCGGAGCTAGAGCAGTCGATTGGGTTCCTGGAGACTTGTGCAGGAGTTCTCAAGCAGCAGCTCGCTGAGCTACTCACGCCGTAAGCTAGAGTAACTAGAGCCTACTTGCACTTGCGCTTTCGTGCCAAGTACGTTTTCGTCAGGACGACGGCGTTGTTGGTGTAGCAGGTTATTTGTTTGTACAGCCAGGTCAACGACAACAAATGGCGGGAAGAGAAAGCAAATTCATAACAGGAAACGACAAGGCGATATCTACAGCCCAGGCCGTAAAACGCCTAGAATGCAGCGTTCGCGGCCGCGACGGTGACGGCAATGACGCCCGCGAGGGAGCCAGCGACGAGCGATGCCGCGCCGCTTGAGGCCGAGCCGGCAGCGCTCTGGGAGCTGCCCGATCCGGAAGCCTCGGGCGCGAGCGTCTCGACCGTCGTGTCCTCTTCGGTAGGCGCGGGCGTGTCGATGGTGTCAATGTCGAGGTCCTCGGAGCTCGAGGACGATGAGTCGCCGACCTCGACCTCGTCCGAGCCCGAGGCCGACGACTTGGTGGTCGCCGGCTTCTTGGTGGTCGACGAGCTGTTCCTGCTGCCGCTGCTCGACTCGGAGGCCGAGGCCGAGGCCTCGGAGGAGGAGGCGGAGCCCGCGGCCGCTGAGGCGCTCTCGCTGCCGCTGGACGGGCAGTCCTCGAGCTTCTTGGCATACAGCTCGGCGAAGTTGGTGTCGCCGTAGTAGCAGTCGGGCGCGTTCTCGGCCACGTCCTGCAGCCAGGCGACGCACTCCTCGACGGGGCACAGGTCGCTCGTGGACAGCTCCGTGATGTCCTCCTTGCTCATGGCCTCGTAGCACGATTTGCCCGTGCCCGCGCTCGTGCTGAGCAGCGTGTTGACCTTCTTCTTCTGCGCCGTCGTGCAGTCGGCCGTGGTGGCAGCCGCCGCGGGCGCTGCTACGAGCGCCAGGCCGGCGAGGAACAGCGAGAGCTTCATGCTGGCGGATGACGGGCAGGTAGACAGGAGGGCGACGCCGAGGAGGAGCCGATCGCCGAGCTGAATATGGGGAAATGCCGCAGCATGAGAGCCGGCCGGCTGCTGGGCGGGCGGACGACCAGGCTCCAGATGTCGCCCATCCCGCTCCTTCCCGCTCCAACTGAAGAGTTCCAACCTTGAGGCGAGGTGGGAACGACGCTAGGTCCTCCCTCCCTCAAACGACCTGTCCCGCATTCACTGTACCACACCTTCCATCACGCGCTCTCGTTTAAGTACGATGTTTGTCGCGAGTCGCTGGAAGGTGTCCCCAACGCGCCGCTTTTTCCTGTGGCTTCCAGCTGTGGAGGTTTGCGCGACCGCCGGTGCACAGTAAGCATCGTACATCGCTCGCTGGGCTGGGCGCTCAGCGTGACGCTCGCCACTCGCCGACTGGCCGCCCGCCGCCATGTTCGACAGCAAGCAAAGCACCGTGGCGCTGGGCGTCACCGCGGGCCTGGGCATCGGCTTCCTGCTGGGGAAGACGCAGCCGCTGCTGCGCGCCAAGCCCGCGACTGGCGCCGAGCCGGCGGCTGCCTCCGCTTCAGCCGCCGCCGCCAGTGAGGACGAGGTGCAGCGCCTCATCCGGCCCAACATCCTGGCGCTCACGCCCTACCGCTGCGCGCGCGACGACTACGACCAGGGTAACGCGGCCTCAGCGCCCGAGTTGGATCGCGGGAGCAGCAGCTGACTGAGCGAATGACAGGCATCCTGCTGGACGCCAACGAGAACACGCTCGGCCCGCCTCTAGAGGCCGCGCACGCCATGCGCCAGCTCGAGCTCGAGCGGTACCCGTGCCCGTACCAGCCCGACCTGAAGAAGGCCATGGCAGACTTCCGGTGAGCAAAGGATCGCGCAGGTGGTGTCGGGATGCGCATGTTGAAGTGACTCGGCGACTGCTTGGGCGCAGGAACGAGCACTCGGTCGACAAGATCACGCCCGACAACATCTTCCTCGGAGTTGGAAGCGATGAGGCCATCGACATCATCATCCGCGTGGCGTGCACGCCTCGCGTTGACTCGATCCTGATCACACCGCCCACGTACGGCATGTACAGCGTCTGCGCCAACATCCACGATGTCAATATCGTGTCCGTGCCGCTGCACATTGAGGCGCCTGCTGAGAACCCTAAGGGACTCAAGAACGACCTGGCGCTCCCATCGTTCCATATTAACCCCCACAAGGTGCGTCACTGCAGCCTTTCCAAAGCGTTGCTCAGGACAGGCTTGATACTGACCGGCTAATGCCACTACAAAGATTCTTGAGGCGGCTGCCAAGGAGTCGACGAAGGTCATCTTCCTATGCAGCCCAGGTAACCCGACTGCGAACGTTCTGCGGCTACAGGATATCGAGACAATTCTGAACTCTGAGGTTCGTAAAATTTCATCGCCTCCCACGTTAACCGTTCAATCGCACTAATACTGTACCTATCCACTATCTGCCCTCGGCTTGCAGCTGTACAACGGATTTGTTGTTGTGGATGAGGCTTACATCGACTTTGCTGATACTCCGAGCCTTTGCACGCTCGTCAACAAGCACCGCCGCCTGATCGTGCTCCAGACGCTTTCCAAGGGCTTTGGTCTCGCCGGGATTCGGCTCGGCAGCGCCTTTGGGGACCCTCAGCTCATTCAGATTCTCAACAACGTCAAGGCACCGTACAACATTAGCAAACTTACGTCCAAGGTACTGCAATCAACAGTGCTGCAAAAATCTAGCGAAACACTGACTCTTTTTGTGATTCGAAGGTTGCGCGCGATGCATTCCAGAACGTGAGCGAGCTGCGTGCTAAGGTTAATCTGATCAAGAAGGCAAGTTCCAGGCTCTAGTTACCACAAATGGCTGCTTTGAAACCAACCGACTAATGATTTGTACTCTGCAGGAAAATCGCCGTGTGATCGGCGAACTGCAGAAGCTTTCGTTTGTGCGCGCAGTGTACGCGTCGGACTCAAACTTTGTGTTGTTCGAGGTACGTTGTTCTTGCAGCAACGTGCGATAGTTTGGCTTGCGATCACGCTGACAGTTGCTGCCTTTAAACGCTTCAGCTGCCGCACGCATTGACCGTGTACAAGCAAATGGCAGACCGCGGAGTAGTGATCCGCTACCGCGGCAATCAGCACCTGCTGAAGGACTGCTTGCGCGCTACAATCGGCACGTACGAAGAGAACAACCGCATGCTCGAGCTGCTTGTGGAGGTGTCCGGCGAGCTGTAAAGGCCATGCGATCAATTGAACGCAAAGAGCTCATCTGAAGCATCGTACTTGAAGTTTTTGTTGTTGTTGCTTACTGTACATCAGCTCGCAAGCAAACCCTTTGTCATCTCACTACGTTCGAACGCTTTGCTGTCAGCGAGTCGTGCACCGATAATCGGTGATCGTGAAGCTGCAAAGCGTCCAGTGCGACGCTGCTTGGGTAGTCGGCGGTTAAAATACAGCACTGATAAGATAGGGAGAATCTCAAGCACTGCGTAGTACACAACTACTATGATCCACGTTCCGCGGTCATGGAGCTGACGCTTCTCGGTGGCAAGTAGAATCTGCAGCGCGCAGCGTGTAATGAAGCACGAGGTTCCAACCGACGTCATGACGGCAAGCTAGAAAACGTATTCATAATTTGAGTCAAAAACCCTGTACATGCAGCATTGTGTTCGATCACACCTCTTTTAGCTTCCGCGAACGAATCCCGAGCTCAACAGGAACCAAGCTGCGACGGCAAAGAAAACAGAGGTCAGTGCGTATCCTGAGCAACACGCTGGGATCCGTTTCTAGTCGTACCGGAGCTCCGTGTATGCCTTGCGGGCAAAGAAAACGAACCCAGCAGTGATCACAAGGAACATCTCCGTGTTGAGGATCGCTTGGCTTCTTGTGAAGAACGCGTCTGGTGCCATTGTCGCAATTAAGTTAGGCTCAGAGCGGCGATCGTGTGCGCTGTGACCTGCAGATACGCACGCTCGCTTCGCCACACGGACGCGTAGAAGACCCAGAAGATGGTCTGGACGATGAGCACCGCCTGCACGGGAGCATGGTCAGGAACCGACGGCGCCTCGCTGGGATCCAATCCATACTATACCGCGATAGTCCAGCGGATCATGGGCTTGACGAAGCCTGCCAGGACGGCGAGCTGGTCGACGGCGTTGTAGTACACCTCGGCCCAGAACTGCACGAGCAGCGCGTAGACGGCGACGAGCGCGAGCACGGGCGCCTGGTCCAGCACGTAGAAGAGGTCGCGCTGGCCCGCGGAGCAGCGCGCGGGCGCCACCTCGCCCTGGAGCACGCCGCACCAGTCGCGCGCTACCAGCGCCAGGAAGCCCGCGCGTAGCGCCGCCGCCGCGCCCAGCAGCGCGTGCAGCAGCTTCTGCACCGTCCACGGCCGGTAGCGCCGGCAGTTGCGCGCCAGCTGCAGCGCCGCGAGCGCCGCCACTAGCGCGTAGGCCGCCGCGGCCGCCAGGAAGGCGCCGCCCACGCCCGGCGCGCCCTCGTCGGGCTCCATCTTGGCTTGGCTGCTGTTGCTCTTTCTTCTCTGCAACTTGAATCGCGGTCTACAATTCAATTATTTTGGCTCGGTTTCCAGGGAAATGGAGCCGATGGAGACGGAGAAGCCCGCGAGCGGCGCGCTGCAGCTGTGGGGGCTCGCGCGCGTGCTGATGGAGCAGGGCCTGGCGCAGCAGGCGGCGCAGTGCCTCGAGGTGCGTTGCCAGCGCTCGCCTGACGCGATTTGGCGCTGACCAACAAGCGCTCCGACTGCAAATTGCCAGGCGCTGTGTGCCGAGGCGGAGAGGGCGGAGCCGCAGAGCACCGAGGAGCTCGACGCAATGGCGTGCGCCAACATTTTGCTCGCCGAGCTGTACTTGGTCGCGTGTAGCAGCGTGCCCACGGGGATCGACCGCGAGCTGCGGCGCAGACGAGTTCAGCGAGCTGACAAGTGCCTCGCGATGGTCGGCCACGCGATAAAGCAAGGCTACGTGTGCGCTGTAAGTGCGGAGCTCACTTGGTCTACGTGCTGCAAAGGCCCCGGTTAATTTCATTCGCAGATCGAGTGGAAGCTGCGGCTATCCAAGGCCAGGTTTTTGCTGACGCAGGCGTCCAAGGCAGACCGAGCAGCCAAGAACCGGGAAACGCTGGAGATCCTGTGTGCAGCGCTCCAGCTCTGCTCGATTCACAGCAATGCTGAAGAAAGCATCAAAGTCACAGTTGCAGAATTCCGCCAGTACTTTGGGCTCAAGTTGAAGGCTTGCCTTGTCAAGTTATATGCTGCTTCGACCGTCGCACGCGGCCCAATTGGCGACGACAATCTCTTCACCAAAAGCCTGAAATATGTGCGCACAGCACTTGCTAACGATCTGGATGCGGATTTCCTCGTACGTGATAGTTACAACTCCAGGATCTAATGCAGCCAAATTAACGCGCTTTGCTCGCGCAGATATGGATAGTCGAAATCTCGTGCCACGCCGAGTCAGGAGCTGCACGTGTCACAAATGAAGAGGAAGTACGAAACCTCATACAGCAAGGAGACGAGCTGTTTCAAATCGTGAAACTTGAAAAAGCCATTTCCCCGGAGTTCCAGATGTACCATCTCATTCTACGCGGATTTTTCTGTCTTCGGTATATGTGTTATACTCCCACGTTTCGTTGTGGATACTTTTTTTTTTACCATTACCATTGTAATGCTCAGGACGGGTTCGCTCAAGTCTATTACATTGCTTCTTGAAGAGATTGCTACCCTGAAGAAGAGCCTGTCGGAGGAAAATGGCGTAAGTCTCAAGGATAATTATCTTGACAGCGTTGTAGACGCAATGCGATTGAAGGTATTGGCTTGCAGTGACCCATGTCAAGCGCTGGTAATGTCCAAAGACGCTATTCTCTCAGGGCAAGCCAGCGTACGCAAGTATCAAGCTCATCCTGCCGTCAGCGTGCTTTTGATGGCAACGCTACTGGACATGGTCTATTTGCATTGTCGTTTGCAGGCTATCCAGTGCCGTTACTTTGAGATGGGGACTGCCATTGCCCAGATGGTCGAGATTTTCACCGGTTTCAAGAGACACTTGATCCGGACGGTGCACTATCGTTTCTTCGTTGCTCGAATTCACCTGCTGATTGCCCAGGTATGCGTGTACATAAGGGTGCTTTGTATTCTATCAATACTTAGTGCTCGTCATGATTCGCAGTATGCAGCAGCTACATGCAGGGTGAAAGAGGCATGTTCACACTTGAATTACGTTGCAGATAAGCTTCTTCCAAGATTCGATGCTGAAGCCGCGAACTACCCAGATTTATACCTGAGTATTTGGGTAGGGACTTTAGAAGTTGGCACTTATTGCTGCCTACCCAGCAACAGCTCGCTAGATCCACAGCATAGCACCAGCGGTACCACAACTACATCCTCTGTTATCCAGGTCTACCCAAACAAGGTACTTCTGGAGTGGTCAGCTCGTGTATTAAAGCGAGTGAAACTCCGCGAACTGATCTATAGCTGTTGCAACTTGGAACTCCGATCAATGGTACAGTGAAGGGCTTAGTTGAGATGTGGATGCCACCAACACTAACTAGCTGGATATATGTATCGTAGTACGACATGGCGCTCGCGAAATGGTTGTGGGCAACTCGAGACTTTTTCGAGTCAACTGAGGGTGCAGCAACTGCCGGCCAACCAATTACACAGCACGCCAGTCTAGAAGCGATCCGCCCACGAATGGCTTCCCTACTTCGCGAGACGTTAGAGCGTTCAAGCAAGCAAGTAGGTTGTGGCCAACTGACGGCAGAGATAATGGCGCTGCTCGGCCCCAAGCTCGCTGCACACGGAAAGCTGGATAGTGGCGAGGAGATCCTCTCTGGCGCGATCCGAACCGCCATACACAGCAAGAACGTGCTGCTCCAGACTCGCTTGCTTGCCGACATCTTCCGCTTGTACGGACTCAAGGAGCACACGAAGGCGCAGGCCACAACAGCCGCGCAGTATGCGAAGAAGCGCGGGGTGCTACAGCGCCGTGTGCAGCTCGCGCAGGCGGAACAAGCGACGAGCGTGAAGATTCTCCGCTGGACGAGCGGCTCCATTGCGACCAGCGAGGACGCGAATGTGAAGCGTGAGGCTAGCGGCGTCAAGAATGCCTAGAAGCCAGGGCGGGCGGTCGGCCCTTCTTCCATGGGGCGAGATGGGAGGAATAGGCGACTGCGCGTATTTATTTGAATGCAGCCCGAGCGGCCGCTGGCTGAGAGTACAACGAAGTGGCGCTGTCCCGCGCTGCTACAGGCGCGCGATGGCCCCGGCCGTGTGCTTGGCGGCCTGCGCCATGGGCACGCCCTGCTCCTTCATGGCGGCCGCGCAGGTCGAGCCCGCGGCCTCGGCCTTTTGCGGAGCCACTGGCGTCAGATTGTGTCGCGTACGATACTACAGGGGGCACGCACCATGAAGCGCAGCTCGTTCTGGAACGACACGGCGAAGTTGCCGACGAACAGGTCGGCCACGCGCTCGAGCACGCGATAGAACTCCTCCTTCATCTCGCCTGGCTTGCTCGTTGAACCGATCTGTCGACGCAAGCCATTCTGGCGCGGAAATAGCTCCAGGCGGCCATAAAATAATGCGCGTATCACGTTCCGCGGGCTGCTCCGTCCAATCTTGCACCCCCGAAAGTGCTATAAGGCCGGCGACACTGCTCTGGTGAACCTTGAAGAAGGGCCGAGTGGAGCCGCCAGTCGGCGCCGTCACCTCCGCCGCTCGCCGCCTGCTGCCCGCCGCTCGCGGCCGCCAGTCGCCACCACGAGCGGAAAGGCGAGCGCCAGCGCCCGCGAGCCCGCGCCGGAGCCGGAGGCGCCGCCCGCTGCCGCCATGGGCCCCGAGTGAGTCGCCGATTCGCGCTTTTTCCACGTTCCCGTTGGCTCGCAGCCGCGTCGGTCTATCTTTGCCGGCGGCTGCGACGCCCCAGCGTGGCGTGTCGAGGCGCCAGCCTCGCATTTCGATCGCTAACCGCTTATTCTGCGTTTCGCTCTCGGTGGCGGCCATGCGCAGGCGCTCGCTGTG